>JBBPCX010068088.1:0-36897 GCA_037974365.1 Hydrocynus forskahlii | reverse complement strand
GGGACTGGACTGAAAATGAGAGACTTTGAAAGTCCTTCAGGAAGCCTGGAGAACTGTTCCTCAAGACCACATTAAAAGCACAAGAAAGTTGTGTTCTTTGGAAGAAAAAGTGAAGAAATGAGGGGCGGCTCAAAATGATTCCAGATGATCAGGCGGTGGTCAGTATACTGGTGGTGCTGAATGCTGAGTGGTTAGAACTCCTTTATCTAGACACCTTGTACTTTTGGACACTTTGCACTTCGCACACCTTGCAGTAAAACATGTGTTCTCATTTTTTTTAAATTAAATCTATTCAATGTGCCAAAGACAGTTTGACAGACATAAATCAATAGTTTTGCACCAAGAAAGTGATTTAAAGCAAATATGGAGAAATGAAGGGGCTCAAGACTTTTGCACAGTTCTGTCTGTATATCAGGATGATTTTCCCTTCTTATTCTTCACACATGGAGTCCTTTAAAGACACGTGGTAATCAGGAACACCTCCTCAGCTGGACTGAAATGGTGTAAATGGGATTTAAAGAACACTAATGAGACAAATGTGAATATGTAAATGACCCCAGCCGTCCCTGCAGCATTATGCAAACGCAATCGACAGAGCTGACAGCCTCATCTGCCCCGCCCTGCCCCACCCCGCCTGTGCTCTGGTGGGCTCCTGGAAGAGTCCGCCGAGGCTGACTACAGGAGGCCCTCACTGCCCTTGAGTGGCCGCTGTTGATTAGCCGCATGGCCACGAGTGCCGCTCTGAAAACAGGGCCCATCTGTGGCTGTGCCTAATTAGACCAGAGCCTGATAAATATTCTAGCAGCGCTGAGTGGGAGAAGAACAAGCTCCAGAAAGGAGGAGCTGCAGACCCCAAGCCCGAGCAGATCCCGGCCTTCATGTTCGGGCGGGCTTTAGGAATTATGCACACAATTCTTTTTTTCATTTATTTCTCACTCATGTGGCTCCCTCTAATACCTGCACTGTTGATGGGGCTTTTTTTTTTTAAAAAAAGGAAAAGATATAATTCAGCATAACTGGGTGCCTGAGATGCAGATAGACTGGTTCATAGTAGGTTAGATGACAGGTCAGAACTGTTTACAGTGGTAGTGAATGGAATCAGACTTCTGACTCTGAAGTTATTAAGTTATTACGTTATTAGGCTTTATAATAGTTTTGAGAAAGTTGTGAAGAGCATTCATGGTGGAGGGATACATACAGCGTGCCGTGAGGCCATAGAGAATGAATTAAATTAATGAATTGACTGAATTAAATCAGAAAACTGATTTGATTCAGATTCTTCACTGTTTTCCCATCATCCATTTAAACACTCAGAGACACATGGAGCTTCACTGGGAGTTGATCGTCAATAAAATGACTGTATTTGTGTTGGAGAC
Organism: Hydrocynus forskahlii; assembly: GCA_037974365.1. NCBI lineage: Eukaryota > Metazoa > Chordata > Actinopteri > Characiformes > Alestidae > Hydrocynus > Hydrocynus forskahlii. The sequence goes on along the minus strand of JBBPCX010068088.1, from coordinate 35,521 downwards.
ATCTGGTTCCATTCTCCGCCACTGTAAAGAAATCAGAGTCTCTTCAAAGAACCGTTTCACTAGTTCTTTACGTCTGAACCAGTGAATTATGGGGGATTTAGAGAAAACAGTGGTATTCTTTCTTTAACATAGCGAAGCTAAGTATTGCTAACACTAATCATGTGTGGTCAGAAGCAAAAACATAATTACAAAATAGCTAAAAAAAAGCCTTTACAAAGAGTTGTATTGATAGAAACATCTCAGTAAATCATCTAATAGTTATAATATATAATAATTATCAAATCAAAATGAAAAGTTCAATGCAGGACCCTTTTAAAAGGCCCTTTAAAATGAAAGGTCCTTTATCTTTCAAAATTAAGCAGCCTGTTTCTGTTGCTGCACTGTGTCTATATATGTAAATGAGCTCTTTTCGGACTGGTTGTGAAAACATCTGGTTGTGTTGGAGGCATCTGGTTCCATTCGGCACCACTGTAGAGAAATCTGAGTTGGTACGTTTTTGAACCATTTTGCGCCAATCCAGAGGTGAATTTTGAGAAATTGAATTTCACTTGAAATACATTTTTATTTGGCCCAGGGTCAGGTGATTTCAAAAACACTGATGTGTTTTAAATGTGTTCCAGTAGATGATATAAGCATTCCTATTCAATAAAAAAAGATGCTTATTATACATATGGTCTATAGACAGAGATTAAAAATCACAAAAATGGACCATTTACGTTATTTCATTATTCTCATTATTATTTATGTCTTCCTTCCATTAAAAACTCTCTTTGGTGATATCGAGCTGGTGGATTCATTCACAAAGTGAAATCTGTCTATAAATACCATTCCATTGGTCAGTACTGTTTGCATTGTATTGATATGTACTGACCCAAGCATGTTCTGAGCACTTGGTAACGCTTAGAAGCCGAGCTGCATGGACCCATGCATGAAGTACGACAAATGATAAACTGTCATCATGTGGCAAAACAGCTACTTATGTGGAATATTTCTCAGTTTGTGTTGATGTTCGAGGTGTCAGACGTCTTGCTGAGCTTTGTTTGGTGTTCCTGTGTCACACAGAACCATAGTTATTGAAATTTAAAAAACTTTTAGGGTTTTAGAAACAGCATCACACGCAAATGCATAAAGCACATAAAGAATTTCAATCTTAGAAATTAACAGAAAAAACACAAGATCTTTGAAGCCAGGAGAACTTTCAGGATAGTTTCCGCCCACAAGTAGGTGGGGAAAACCCACAGAGGGCGGGGGATGAGAGAGCTAACTCTGGTTTTAGACTGTTTTATACTGTTGTTATTTGTTGAAATCAGATTTTACAAATACGCTCTGGGTTCTAAGTGCTTCTACAGCACCGCACTCGGATCACAGTGGAGCAGCTGGAGGTCTCAGCAACATCTGAGGTTTTGAAAGGACCTACTTGATGGCTTTATTCTCTCCTCGGCCTCGAACTGATACTGAATCAGGAGATCCTGTGGAGTCCACACCTGGTTTATTCCTCTTACCCTACAGAGAGACACAGAGAGAGAGAGAGAGAGAGAGAGAGAGAGAGAGTCTGAGACACTCTTGTCAACATCCTCCTTACAGGGAAATTCTACAACTTTTTCAAAAGTCTTTCAGAGAGGGCGAATCTGAACTGTGCACAGTGGAGGTATATGGAACCAGACGTCTGCCTCTAAAAGCTATTCCGTAAAATGTTCATGGTTGCGCCACCTGATGCCTAAGACATTCTACCAGAGTTTTGAGAAGCGTTGGGCCCTAAAATTAAACCCATTCATTGTGGAGGGATACATACAGGGTGTCGCGAGGCACAATATACCCTAAAGAAAAATGATCTCGCTCAGATTCACAATTTCACCATCATTAACATCCATATAAACACTCAGAGACACGTGGAGCTTCACTGGGGGTCAACAGTGAATAAAACGGCTGTATTTGTGATGGAGATGTCTGGTTCCATTCACCACCACTGTAAAGAAATCAGAATCTCTACAATGAAGGACAGATTTATGCAGAAACTGGTGGAGTTGCCCTTGCATAGCACATGCATAGCAGTTGTAGACCAGTTTTTCCATCATATTCCCTTCATTTCACTCTATACAGAGTTTACCTAATGCAAACTGTGTGTGTGTATGTGTATATATAAATATATATGTGTGTGTATGTGTGTGTTTGTGTGTGTGTGAGAGAGCAGAAAAGAAAACATAATGGCGTGAGAACGATAAACAGTGTCTCTGCTCCGCTCAGCAAACCAGACGAACAAATACCAACATGACAAAAGGTCAAATACAGTATGCAAACACACACACACACACACACACACACACACACACACACACACACACACATACATACACACCACACACACACACACATCCAGAGAACAGGACTGCCTCGAAGAATCTTCAGTTTTAGAAATGTCAGCTGATCCGTTACATAATGCTAAATCTTGGTGGTACATTTTTAAACAGGTTTTCTATTGCTGTCCTTCTACTGGACACCACAACTTCAGCAATCAATACTACCAAAAGTGTGTGTGTGTATGTGTGTGTGAGGGGGCAATTATATAAAGGCTAACATCATCGTTTTCTGTTTGCCCAGCCTGTCCTCTCGTCCCGGGGCGGCTGGAGAGTCTGAAAGCTTTCTGGAAGGTGGAGATTCATTAGAAAGTGCTCAGAAAGCCATCAGCTGCCAGAAACTGTGTAAAAGATGATAAATGATTTGAACGGGGGAAGAGAAACGAGCCGAGTTCTGGCGCCAATCCAGCAGCACCCAGCCGGCTTCCAGCAGCTAAATGTGTCTCCTGCCAATGCGCAATCACTCCACGGCAACAACCCGTCTATCAGAGAGAAACACACACCTTCGACACACACGCAGGTACAGACAGCAGATTTACTTTGATATCACACAGTAGGAGTACATTTATATATGCACACTGTCTGCTTCTGCTCACTTTCTCACACCTTCCATAAAACCTTCCCATACCTTCACGTCTCTTTATTGGAAACTTGTGCTTCCACTTCCTGGTCACTTTATGGGAAAAACCTACCATGTGCTTCCATTCACTGGCCACATTATTGGAAACTCCTCATGATTACAGTTAATGGCCACTTTATTAGAAACATCTTGTATTTCCACTCATTGGCCATGTTATTAGAAGCACCCGCCTTATATCTCCGCACTATACAGTCCTTCATTTGCAGCATTGGCTTTTTTCTGATAATTGTAATGTATAGGACAATTACGGATCCAAAACAAATCCAAAACACTCAACTTATATTTCCACTGGCCACTTTATTAGAACCATCTCGAATATATACATATATATGCTGCTTTAAATGAAAACCCACCCCTACCCACACAATGGTACATTTCTAAACCATTTTTTACCAAATCAAAGGTGAAGTTTTGAAACTGATGGTGAAGTTTTGCTTTGTTTAAATTTGGCCCAGGGTCAAACAATAATTGTTCCTATTCAATATAAGTTACGCTTATTAAAGAAATAGTCTATATATGGAGTTTAGAAATAGTTGAAAAATGTTCTTCACATTGCAAAAATGAATCATTTCTATTGAAGTGACAATATTCTTTCTATTTTTAATATCAAGCTGGTGGCTTCATTCACAATCTGTCCATAAAGACAATTTCACTGATCAGTCCTGCTTGAATTGCAGTGATAATGTTATTAATTGACCCAAGCTTTTTCTCAGCACTCGTTAACACTCACTGGCCACTTTATTAGAAACACATCATATTTCCACTTAATGGCCACTTATTAGAAACATCTTGCATTTCCACTTAATGGCCACTTTATTAGGAACACCTTTAGCTACCACTCACTGGCCACTTTATTAGAAACACCTTGTGCTTCCACTCAACATCTACACACACATATACATTGCCTCAAATTAAACCGACCACCCCACAAGATATAAAGGCAGCACCGCCGTGGTTACAAGGCGTGTTCAAAGTGCCACGTTTGTGCATCTATAAAGATCCAACCAACCATCTCGAGATTGGACAGGGGCACTTCAGCAGCCAATCAGAATTAAGAATTCAAGATTCTGGATCCGCCCATGGAGTGCTGGAAAAGTCTGTGTCACATTTATCATCACAGATGAAAAAAATCATATTTCACATCATTTCAAACGATAATTTTGAATTTCACACACGCACAGACACACACACACACACACACACACACACACACTTCAGTGCTTTCAGGGAGAGAAGTTAGACTGGATTTGTGACAGGCGTGCGGTTCGCTATCAACGCATCTTATCCATGATTAAACACCATCATAAAATGTTCAGCAGTCGGAGAGGAAGCACAGGAGGCAGAGAGGAGAGAGGAGGGCAGAAAAAAACGATATGAAGCTCAGCAGGAGAGCGAAAGAGTGCAGAGGAGTCTGGGAGAGAGAGGGAGGAAAATTTAGAAGAGCGAGTGTAGGAGGGAAAGAGACGAGAGAACGACAGGGTGAGTGGGTTTCAAACAGAATTTACAAATTATGCGAGAACGTCGGGAGAGGGCGGGGAGTTACAACGTCAGAGAGAGAGAGAGAGAGAGAGAGAGAGAGAGAGAGAGAGAGTGAGAGGAGGAGGGAGTGAGAGAGATGGAAAGAATGAGAGGGAAAGAGAGAGCATGAGAGAAAGGGAGTGGCAGAAAGAAGGAGAAAGAATGGTTGGAGCGAAAGAGTAGGAAAACAGAGAAAAAGGGGCAGAAAAGGGGAAAGAAAGAGAGAGGAAAAGGCAGGATGGAAAGAGAGAGAAAGAAGTTGGGGAGAAGATGGGAGAGAAATAGAGGAGGGAGTGTGAGAAAAGAGAAGGGTGAAAGGAAAAGAGAGAGACAGAGGGAGAATGAGAAACAATGGTTAGGCAGAAAAAAGAGAGAGATGGAGAAGTTTAGCAGAAGATGTAAGAGAGAGAGAGAGAGCGCGAGAGAATGAGAGGGAGAGAGAGAAGGTTAGTAGACGACGTGAGAGAAAGAGAGAGAGAGGGAGTGAGAGAGAGAGAGGGAGAAGATTAGTAGAAGACGTGAGTGAGAGAGCGAGAGAGAGACAGAAAGAGAGAGGGAGAAGGTTAGTAGAAGACATGAGAGAGAGAGAGAGAGAGAGAGAGACAGTCAGACAGAAAGAGAGAGGGAGAAGGTTAGTAGAAGATGAGAGAGAGAGAGAGAGAGAGAGAGAGAGAGAGAGAGGGAGAGAGACAGAGAGGCACAGATGCTGTCTCTGGTGGGGGTAATGAAACCAAGCTGTTCCCAGATGGGTCAGGTTCTGTCCTCCTCCCGTCAATAAAGCGTTAAGGAGGCTCCAAATTAACTTCATCCACTCCTATACTCTTCTTTCTCTTTCCCTCCTTCCTTATCTCCTTAACCATCCTTTTCTGTTGACATTGTTCAGCTCCTCCTATTATACACTCCCTGGCCTCTTTACCAGAAACACCTTGTAGGAGGTGAGTGTAACAGGCACTGAACTGAAGGTCTAACTCTAAAAGTCAGACCATTATTAAATATGCAAAAAATGACACTGATATCTAATTAATTACATTTACTTTCAGTCTGGCTTCAGCAATGACAGGTTCAGGTCTTTTTTCTGTGTTTTGGTGTCAGCTGATGACAAAATAAGCATTACATAAATGCAAAATGGGCAATTTCATATAACATTGTTATGCACAACAATAATATATACAATACAATATCAGTTATTTGACTTATAAACACAAATGTAGGCAGATTGAAAGCTTAGCATCTACATTTTGTATAAACTGGTATAAAATAAACATTTATTTTTATGGGTGTCGAATTAACGTGTTAATTTCCATTAATTACTCACAGAAAAAATAACACGGTAAAAAATGTACGCTGTTTAATTGCACCACCTCCTCAGAGGAAAGGAAAGTTTGTTTCTCCTAACTGAACTGAGCTTAGTTTAACCTCAATATGAGACTCCGACCATTTTCTCACACTTCTTAAATTCAGCTCCTGAGAAAAAGTCTTCCGCTAATCACAGCCTGATCCCAATTTAAGATCTTAAAATACTCTTTCTTTTCGCTCACTGCTCTGACTTTTATTAGTCTCAAATAATCAGGTCCTCAGAAAAACCAGAAGATCCAAAAGATCCAAAATATATTTGTCTTATAAATGGGCCTGAAATTTGTCTTAGTGATCAAATTCAAGTCTCAACTGCCAGTCAGTTTTTTAAAGATTTTTAAAGAGAAGAAAACTCACAATTCCTCATATCACGGGGGTTTAGGAGAAACCAGTCAGACTCTAATAATCTCCAAACAAAAGGATTATTTCTGATGAGACAAAGCAAATACATTTCTGTGCTCAAACATTTACAATTAAACACAGTTGTGTATAGAATCCAACAAAGTTTTGTTTTGTAAAAATACTTCTCTGAGGCTAGCATAAATGCTAATGATGTTAGCTATACAATGCCACTGCAAACTCTTTATAAAGGGATAATTTAAAAAAATGCACACCAATACCACTCTAGCTGAGATTCTAATACTCTTATTGGTCTGGGAATTTATCCTTACCAGGAACCATAAATACTAGGCTAGATGGTCATTAGCTTTAGCTGCAGGTGCTACTAAACACAGAGCACTCTTAGGTTCTGTTGGTACCAATTTTGAGGCAAAAGCCCAAAACGCCATAAAACCAGACCCTCAGTACTAATGGCCAGTGGAAGAAGGCTCCATGTGGATGTCTTAGTAATCTCTAATAGACTCGCTTGTGTGGTTTCTGGCACTGTACAACTCACTTTTTTTTGTATAGCTTACAGTGAGTCGTACAGTGCCAGAAACCACATAAGTGAATCTATTAGAGATTTCTGAACACTTACACATGCTTTGAGGAGGGTGTGATGATTTGGGCCCTGCTAATTAGTGAGATTCAAGCTGCTTGTTAGCTACATAAAGCTCTGTTTCTGTCTCTGTTTTATTTGTTGAAATCAGATTTTATTGATATGCTCTTAGTTCTAAGGGTTAAGTAGAAGATCATAAATACACAATCATGTTATATAAGGATGTTGCAAAAGGTTAAAAAGCTAATTAAACTGAGGATGACTCCAAGCGCCATAGTAACTGTTTAAAGCGTTTTGAGTTGAGTCCTCAGCCAAGTTGAGTGTTAACAAGTGAAGACAGGTGTTAAAGGCTCTTTCCCTGGATGTGGGGCAGCTTTTGTGTTTTAGTTTTTCCCCCTCGGACATTTCCGAGCTCTCTGTTGGGTTTCCCAGCACGCCTGTTCTTCCCTAATCAGAGCCCATCCAGACAGAGGGTGTGTTTATTTTAGCCTAAACTCTGTGTTACGCTGTCAGGGAATATCCACACTGACGGGGCGTGGGGTGGAGTATGGAAAAAAAAACTTATGATCATTAGAGTCCTGCTGCACGGACTCATAGTTAGACCTGCAGGCTCCAACTACGCGTGTACACACACACACACACACACATACACACACACTTACATAACAAACTCATGTGCTGTGAGAGTTTGTCTGCATTCCAAACTTATACACCTCAATGATGCTCCCCTATAATGAACATCACTTAAAGGGCGCCTCACTTACTCACTTAAAGGTCTTTTTTTAAATAAAAGACATTTATGTAGTACATTAATATTGTTAAAGCATCACAACATACCATTTACTCCCAAATTGCTGTTTTGGTGATGTCACATGGACCAACACACTAGTATATATTAGTTTAGCCCTGCCACAAATACTAAAGTCTCAAGGAGTGTTTCAGTCTGGGCTGCTTTTTGAACAGGGCAGGCAATTGGAGTAGACCTAATTTACATACAAGGCACAGTAACAAAAACTGAAGCTAGAAGGCTAACGTAGCTAACAAGTACTGGATGGGGAAGCCCACCCAAAACTCATCACACATTCAGACTGAGTGATGCTTTGTGACACTATTTCCAACAAAAATGGACAAAAGCACAAAGAAATTTCAGACTCGGTGGCTACTGTTGTTTTAGCTATATGATGTACTTGTATTCTAAAAGTAATTAATTACACTTAATTACCAAACGTAATTACATATTAACTACTGTTAAATGCAAAGTGGATAAAAGTACATTGTAAACTGTGCATAGTTAACTGGGTTTTAATTACACTCTTAGTTATCTACTTTAACTCCTCTTGGTGCAATTCCTATTACATTTCTGTAAAAATCTCCACAAAATGTGTTGTAGTCGAACCTTGTCCAAAGCACAAGGTGGGTGTTTCCAATCAAATGACCAGCAAGTGGAAGCACACAGTGTTTCTAGTAAAGTGGCCAGAAAGTGGAAGATAAGTGACCGCAGTAAGTGGAATCACAAGTTGGGTGTTTCTAATAAAGTGGCCAGTGAGTTGTTTATTAGATGTTTATTTAGATTTTTTTGATGCTTTACTGCTAGGCAAAGTTTCCTACTGATCTGAAAACACTTGTTGTGCTTTGATGCATTTGGAAAACCAGGCCAGGCCCCAGTGTGGTGTGATTATGGAGCTAATAAAGGAGAATTGGCTGCATAGGGGGATCCCGGTCCGCGGCAGTGGGTGCAAAAAATAGGGGAATAAAGGGATGAAAAGTAATAGAGAGCGAAAGGTAATCCCTCTCTGTAATAAGAGCAAGCCGCTAGGTGTCCACAGGGTGTAGATACAGACCGGAGCCCATTACTGAGTGTAATTAAAGCCTGGGAGCTTTTTAAGACACCCCACAGTCCACCCTTCTGCTCCTCTCCTCTCTAAAGCTCAGTCTCCAGTGACATTCTTCCCCATTTGCTTCATTAATGTTCATTAATTAAAAGTGGGCATTCATGGTGAAAAAAACAAACAAAAGCAAGACCTAGACGCTGCCATTACCACAACATAAATAACTTAGCATATTCATAAATGGGCAAAGCTAATTAATTTGACTAATGGATGAATCATTAAACGAGAAAAAAGGGGCTAATTCAATTATACTAAATCGAAGTGATTAATTCCATTCGTGGGTTATATTTATTAACTGCCTATTAATCACAGATTTGCTCTTCGTTAGTCACTATTTATATATACATCAGCCATTCAGGCCAGCTACTGCTCTTTTTGGTTTAGTCTGCAATTACAAGCTTTCTCTGCCCGCAGCCCTTATTTAGGCTCACTGAGCTCATGCAGAAAAGCTAAATGTCAAAAACTCATTGTTAATATCTGAATTTTCACTTTAGATGTTGATTAAGGGAGCGATTATTACAAACACTCGATTATTACAAACACTCACTAGCCACTTTATTAGAAACACCCACCTTGTGCTTTCACTAACTGGCCACTTTTAATGAATGATGACTGTGGGCTTAATGAACATATGCTGTATGAAGAGTTTATGGCACTACAGGATTTATTATATGAAGTGTGAGGATTTTGGTGTTTGAAAATGTCAGTCAGCGGAATATTTTACATTCTGTCGTACGTGAACACACCACAGCACACAGTGTGAACAGCACAAAATTCTTCCTCTGCATTTAAACCCATTCACCAAGTGAAGCAACGGGCAGCCAGGAACACAGCGCTTGGGGAGCGGTGTGTGGGGACGGCACTTTGCTCAAGGATTCCTCAAAGGTGCTTAGCAGTCTTGGGAATCGAACCCATGACTTCCTGGGAATCAAACCCATGACTTCCTGGGAATCAAACCCACGACTTCCTGATTACAGTGTGAACGCCCTAACCTGATATATATTAATATTCGAAAACAAACAAAATAATCTGCATATTTGAACTCTTATATCAACAGTTACCCTTGAATTATTATTATTATTATTATTATGCAATGCCCACACTTTCTTAATGCACTTTCTTAAAATTGTCGCGACGCGGAGGTTCCAGGGACCAGACAGGGGGAGCTCTGTGGCTCCGCCGAGACCAGAAAGCCATTCAAAGGACACGGAACAGACCGACTCCACCACAAGGCAACTTTGTGACAGGACGTTTAATGAACCCACACCCGACAGAAACACAAGGCAGAATATATACATGAACTCAAACCCGAAACAACCAATGAACAGACAGACATGAAACGAGGCACACATGACACAGATAATCAAATCAGGACACAAACCAGACCCCAGGGGTGACCCCTACTGGCCACCCCATGAAACAAAACTCCCGAAAACCCAAAACCATGACAGTGAGGTAGTTTCATTTTTATGGAGAGAGACAGAATATCTCTCAGAATAAACCAAAAATCAAGAAAAAACATGTTGCATAAAAGTTATAAATTTATTTGCATTTTACTGAGTGAAATATGTATTTGATTCCCAAGCAAAACCTGACTTAGTGCTGGGTGAAGAAACCCTTGTTGCAAGCACAGCAGTGACGTTTCTTGTAGTTGGTCACCAGGTTTGCACACATCTCATGAAGGATTTTGGCCCACTCCTCTTTAAAGAAACTCTCTAAATCCTTTAGGTTTCTTGGCTGCTGCTTAGCAGCTGGAAGCTTCAGCTCCTGCACGGATGTTCTATAGGACTGAGGTCTGGAGACTGCCTAGGCCACTCCAGGACCTTAATGTGCTCCTTCTTTAGCCACTCCTTTGTTACCTTGGCAATATGTTTTGGGTTATTGTCATGCTGGAAGACCATCCATAACCCATCTTCAGTGGTCTGGCTGAGGGAAGGAGGTTCTCGTCCAAGACTTTACGGTACATGGCCCCATCAGTTGGCCCCTCAATGTGGAAAAGTCATCCTGTACCCTTAGAAGAAAAACATCCCCAAACATAATGTTTCCACCTCCGTGCTTGACTGTGGGGATTGTGTTCTTCGGGTCATACTCAGCATTTCTCATCCTCCTAACATGGCGGGTTGAGTTGATGCCAAAGAGCTCGATTTTGGTCTCATCTGACCACAGCACATTCTCCCAAGCCTTTTCTGAATCATTTAGATGTTCACTGGCAAACTTTAGACTGGCTGTACAGGTGCTTTGAGCAGGGAGACCTTGCGGGCACTGCAAGATTTCGATCCATTATGATGTAGTGTGTTAACAATGGTGTTCTTAGTGACTGTGGTCCCAACTGCCTTCAGATCATTAACAAGCTCCTCCTGTATAATTCTGGGCTGATCCCTCACCTTTCTCATGATCATCCTTACTCCATGAGGCAAGATACTGCATGGAGCTCCAAACTGAGGGCAACAGATGGTCATTTCATATTTCTTCCATTTCTGAATAATCACACCAACTGTTGTCAGCTTCTCAATAAACATCTTGCTGATGGTCTTGTAATCCATTCCATGCCTTGTGTAGGTCTACAATCTTGTCCCTGATGTCCTTTGACAGCTCTTTGGTCTTGCCCATGGTAGTGGAGGGGTTGGAATGGAAGAAACTGATTCTGTGGACAGGTGTGCTTTATACACATAACGAGTTCAAGATCAAGAGTATCTGTAATTGATAGATTGATTGATCTGTGTGCAAGATGGGCACACAACCAGTCTGGCTGGTTTGTAGGGGATCAAATACTTATTTCATTCAATGACATGCAAATCAAATTTAAAACTTGTTTTTTTCTTGATTTTTGGTTGATATTCTGTCTCTCTCCATAAAAATGAAACTACCTCATGAATTAGAGACAGTTCATTCTTTCGTAAGTCAGCAAACTTACACATTCAGCAGGGGATCAAATTATTTATTCCTCCCACTGTAAATAAGTTTACATTTACATATATATTTTCCAATACACATGTCCATATTTGTATTTCTAGATTGTATAGTGTACTTTTTATACAGTACTGTTGGTATTGTTTTTATTCTATTCTATTCTTTTTACATTTTTGCTGCTCTTACCTTTGTACTGTCCACTTTCTGTCATGACTACGCAAATTTACCACTTGTGGGACTAATAAAGGTTTATCTTATCTTATCTCGCAGGCATGGCATTCAGGCTGTCACCCAACACAACACTCCACCAAGCAGCAGTGGCAGAGCCGCAACACACACTGAGGTACTGAAAAAGTTCTATGCACGTTTTGACACACAGAACAAGGAGCCTGTGAGGAAAACCACCCCACCCACATCCGACCAGGTCATCTGTCTGCCTGCAGCCTATGTGAAAAGAGCTTAACCAAGGTCAGCCCACAAAAAGCTGCTGGACCACGCAACATTCCCTACAGCATGCTCTGAGAATTTGCTGATCAACTGGCTGACATTTTCTCAGAGATCTTCAGCACATCACTGAGCCAGATAATCATACCATCTTGTTTCAAATCCACCATCATTCTACAGTATCCTGCCTGAATGATTACCGCCCCTCTGCACTAACCCCTATTATCATGAAGTGCTTCAAGAGTCTCGTCATTGCATATGAGCAGCCTACCCCATTCTCTGGATCCACTGCACTTTGCACGTCACCCAAACAGATTGATCGGGGATGCCATATCCTCTGCTGGCATTGATCGGGGATGCCGTATCCTCTCACTTGGACAAGAGGGACACTTACAGTTGAGGCCAAAATTATTAGACCCCTTATGAAATTAGACAACACTCTTGATTTCTCCATGAAAATGACCATTAACAAGAAGTGTTTGTTATTTTGGAAACAAATACACTATAAAAAAACAATGTCCACTAAGTTTAATTAGGATATTTTATTGATACACCGAGTTGAAACAAGAAAGGGCAAAAATGAGACATCCAAAATTATTAGTCCCCTGATCATTAATAGTCAATAGTGTACCCTTTCTGAGCCACAACTGACAACAATCTCTTAGAGTAGTTCTTTACTAGGTTCTTCCATTGCAAATTGTTCTAGCTGCTCCAAATTGCTTGGTTTCTGAGCATGAACATTCACTTTGAGCATCCGCCACAGATTCTCAATAGGATTGAGGTTTGGGCTCTGTGCGGGCCACTCCAGGACCTTGGTTTTGGTATACTTGAGCAACTGTTGGACTAATTTCGATGTATGCTTTGGATCATTGTCTTGTTGGAAGACCCAGCAACAACCTAAGCCTAGACTACGAGCAGATTTCTGCATATTCTCCCTTAAAATGTCAACATAATTTTCTTTTTTCATGATGCCATGCACCTGAACATGATTCCCTGTGCCTGAGGCTGTAAAACAGCCTCACAGCATGCTCCCACCACCATGTTTAACTGTGGGAACTGTGTTCCTAGGGTTGAAGGCCTCTCCCTTTCTTCACCAAACATAAGCAACATCCATGTGTCCAGACAGTTCCAGTTTAGTCTCATCAGACCAAAGCATAGACTTCCAAAACTCATCTTTACCTTTCAAATGTTCATGGGCAAACTTCAGTTGGGCTGTGATGTGCCGCTCTTTGAGTAAAGGGGTTCTTCTGGGATGATGGCCTTGAAGCCCACCACAATGAAGAGCCCTCACAACTGTGTTCCTTGAAACATCAACTCCAGAAGAAGCCAGATCAGCAACAATCATCTTGGCAGATGTTTGGGGCTCCTTGCTGACGTCCTGGCTGACTATTTTCCTCTCTAGAGGTCTTCTTGTACTTGGCATTGATGCAACGTACAGCAGTTCTAGACACTGTGAATCGCTTGGAAATGGCAGTGTAGCCTTCCCCCTTATCATGAGCCTCTACTATCTTCTTTCTGAGCTCCAGACTGATTTCCTTTGTCTTTGACATGGTGAGTAACAGTAGTACCTCTGATGTGTTCAAGTGCCCTGTTCCTTGGAGTCTTTTTATGTGGACTGAATGTTGTAAGGAAGCCAATTGATTGCACAGGTGTGGTTTCAAAGCTGACTGGTTAATTACTGTAGGTGTGTTTTGAAAGCAAACATTCATATGGGGCTAATATTTTTGACCACCCTATAATTTTACTATAATTGATATAAAGCAAGCCTAAAAATGTATTTTATATTACAAAATGTACCAAAAGCTACTAAATATCACTGGTGAATGTTTGATTACATCAAGTTTCATCAGTACTGCAAACATTGGGAAGAAGTTTAGGAAAGTTCCATAATTCCTGGGGGGGGGGGACTTCAGTTCAGCATTCAATACCATAATCCCACAAAAGCCAGCTGTGAAACTGAGTGACCTGGGACTGGGCATCTCTCTGTGCAGCTGGAGACTGGACTTTCTGTCAGAGAGGCCTCAGTCTGTCCAAGCACAGCTCAAACCACATCATCAAATTCACTGACATGTTTGTGGTAGGGCTCATCAGCTGCAATGATAAGTCGGCGTGCAGAGATGAGGTTCAGCAGCTGGGTGTCTAGTGTGAACAATCTGTCTCTGAATGTGGACAAAAAACCCCACTCCAACCATTTACATTTTCAGCATTTAGCAGACGCTCTTATCCAGAGCGACGTCCATCAGTGCTCAAGTCGTCCTCTGTTCTTCAACCTGTAAAGCTGTACTTAAATCAATGTCTGCTATTCAACTAAGTTACTGCCAGCTACTGCTGAAGAAAAGTAGCTGTCGAAGAAAAGTCAGAGATTAAGCAAAAGTAAGAAAGGCATGAAGTTAGGAGTAAAGCCACTCAGCATCACCGGCTCCATGGTAGAGACAATAAAGAACACCAGGTTTCTGGGAGTGCACATCTGAGATTACCTCACCTGGACCACCAATATCTCCCTGACCAAAAAGGCACAGCAGTGTCCTCACTTCTCAAGATGACAGAAACGGGCAAACTTCCCTCCCTCACAGTGTTCTACAGGGGCAACATAGAGAGCATCCCGAACAGCTGCATACGTGTCTGGTACAGCAGTGCAAGTGCTGCTGACTGGAAGAACATGAAACGGATCAGCTGGAAGCATCATCGGGGCATCTCCTCCATGACTACAGGGCATTGTGCATGTCTCCTCACACCCCTCACATGAACTCTGCTCCCATCTGGCAAACAGTATCACAGCATCAAAGCCCGATCGGCCACACACACCTGAACTGTGAACTAACTCAACTTTCCAGCTTACACTTTACACATCACTCTTTTATGTTGCAAAGCTGCTACATGCAAAAAACACAACCACGTTATACTTTTTCTTGTTTTTACTGTCTTAGGGCATTTATATATTTTGAACCACTGCTAAACCTTTGCTGATCTTTTGCACATATAAACCACACAAATACATTCCAGCATTGTTGCTTTCCACCTGACTGCTGATGCAACATTTGCATAATTTTTGGATGTTAAAAATGTACCTTCTACCACAATTTTTTGGATGTAAAAAAATAAACTTTTACTTCACATTTTTGAATGAAATTTCACATTTTTACTTCTGGTTTAGAGTATACGTGTCCTGTGTCCTTTTGTACTTTTTTCTGGAGCCACACCGTCTCATCTCACTGTATAAACACTATATATAGCTTCTTACATTACTCTCACATAAAGATTTAGCACTTAGAACTCTACTCTGGTTTTCACACTGCCCTGAAACTCGAATGTTTCCTCATGTTGTAAGTTGCTTTGGATAAAAGCATCTGCAAAATTAATGTAATGAAATGTAATGACAATAAAGTTCACTTTGACTTGACTTTGAAATGAGAGTGCATATGCATATGCACGTCTTTCCAGTATCATATTATCATGTCCATTGCTTTCAGTTTATCTTCCTATGTTCTGAACCTCATTGTATTAGTGAAAAAATGCTCTGTAATGTTCACCTCATTGCCATTTACTTCCTCAAATTTTTACTGTCTGACACACACACATACACACACACTATCATAATCTCTCACACACTATATCATATTCTCTCATACGCACACAAACATCAAAACTCATATTATTATACTGAATCCACGTATCATTCATTCTTTTCATATTAGCTTGAGCTGTCGTTTGGCCATCTGCATCTGGAAATAGCACAGTTTCACTGTTGCAGTAGCGCTTGTTTTGAAGTGCCTCACCATGATCCCAGATATTCTCCAGCGCTGAAATGTATTTATTTTTTTTACTATTAAATTAAGTATATTTATAAAACAGGGTTGGGGGTTGGAATCTGAGTGTTGTTCCAAGCAAAACCCCTAGATGGTGTCATATACTACAGCAATAGTGAACTCCAGAGGATTCCAGAACATTGAACACTGAACTCCTTCCAGTCCCACTGTTCTTGTGAATGAGAGAGCTCAAAAAGCTTAAAGTAGTACATATATGTCACAGGACCTGTAAAAAGCAGTGATGAAAATGTTTCAGTGTAGGCGCAAACAGTGTGGTGTGAGTAAACCTTAAAGTAAAGAGTAAAAGTAAACAGAAAGAGTAATTTTTTTCTGGTTATATTGTGTTCAGCAAGCCTTAGTGACCATAAGATGCTACCCATTTTTGACTAGGGAGTTACAGTGCTAACTCTAGCCACAGGTTGAGAGAGCCATACGCTATTGTTTCAACTTTATTTTTTGTGATTACTTAAACATTTCCTATATATTTGTGCAATTACTGTTTAGCCATGTTAAAACAATATAAAATGACAGTGTCCAAGCAAGAATCTATTTAAATCTAATTTATTTTATGTATTTATTTTTTCGACTTGTACAGGTACATAAGAACAAACAAAACATGTAAAGAACAATTAATACTTATAAAGGACTAAAATGCCAGGAGAATGAATAAAAAAAACAAGACAAGGAACTAAAGATTCTCTGTATTTAGTTTGCCATGCACTGATGCCTGTAAAAGTTTTAATAAACCAAGAACAGTTTTAAAAATCTCAAAATAATTTTAATTTTACATAAACTGAAAAATCACACAGACTCCATTTCCTTAAGATAAAGAAAGAAGGTCTATCAGCTGGCCTAGCTTTCATTACATTTCAAATACAGTTTGAAACACTTTTGCCAAACTCCACTTGTAGCTTCTCCATCATTTATCATACGTGCTTAAATAATGGAGTAATTCTTTTCAGATTTTTTTTTTATTGCACAGTTTATTTTGTCCTCTTAGATTGGTTCCAGCACCTTGTTCACATATTAAATACATTTGTGTGACAATCTGTGTCAATAGAGATGTTTAATGAAAAAATCTGAAGTCTTTGTGGTTAGGTTTTAAAAATAACTACATGTATTTAAACAACAAAATATAAAACTAAAAAGGTACCATGTGCGGTAGCATTCACACACTCCTGACGGTGATAAACTGAAATTTTACCTCCTTTAATAAAGATGCAAATTTTTTTCTGAACTTGTTAATGGGACTGCATTTGATATGTGCATGATTGCTTGTGTGGATCTTGGCTCGTGTTCTGCACTGTTAAATCAACAGTGGCAATTTATACAACAAGCTCTTTTCTGGCTGATGGTGTTTGTAGGTACTGTGTGTCGTTGTGCCTTTCTCCTCATGATGAATCTGAGGGAAAGAAGCACCCCTTTTCCCCAATCAATATACAGAGACATTCATCAGAGACATGGTAAATAATGTGTCACTTCTAAGGCTTTATGGCATGCAGTACTCCAAACAAGAGTGCAAATGTGAAACAGAAAACAGAAAACTAAATGATTTTGATTGCTAAATAGAACCGTAATAATACACACCGATCAGCCATAACATTATAACCACATGCCTAATTTTAAATAGGCCCCTTTGTGGCACTAAAAAACTCTGACCTATGTCACGGACTCTGCAATACCTCTGAAGGTGTGCTGCGGTGGCCTGTAAGTTGTGAGGATGGACATCCATGGATCGGACCAGTTTGTTCAACACATACTACAGATGCTCGATTGGATTGAGATCTGATGAATGATGTTTTAGGAAACAGTTGATAGTCTTCTTCTTGGTTCTAGTTCAGATGGGTTTGTGATTAAGCAGACTTGTAGCTGCAGCCAGAAGAGTTTTCCTGTGGCAGCTTTTATGGACACGTGAAATGTTGTCATGGCAAGAGAAAAATGTAAAGACAAAAAGGGCTCCACCTCATCTGGGAAACAAAATGGCTTGGTTAAGTATGCCTACCTGGCTAAAATAACACTACCTCAGCAATCACACTACTGTTCTTCTTAAAGGGGACATATTATGCAAAACTCACTTTAAAAAAAAACCAAGTTATAATAGGTCTAGGGGCTATACAAAACATGTTCATGAAGACATTGCGCTCGGCGCTCATGCTCGTAAAACTAGCAGACAAAATGGCAGATCTTCAACTAATCTAGTGTTGGGATGCAGCGGAGCGCGCCGTACTGTATACATCCACGGGAACAAAACACACATTTTAAGCAGTGGTTGGTGTATTTTCATGCCAATTTCTTAGCTTTAACCAATAGCGGAGGTTGTTTTATTTGGTTTGAGCGAGTTTTGGGGGCAATTGACCAGCTGGGAGGAGCAAGTTTTTTTTCTGAACTGCAGTGGTCAACCGGTAGTGGCGAGCCGACTCCCCAGACACGTCAGGTTGGTTCATCAGCTCCTTTTCTACAGAATGAATGCAAAAGAAACTTTTGAAACTTCAGAGTCTTAGCGTTGAAATGAGTCCAACCGCAAACAAAAATAATAAAGGATGACAGAGTTATGAGCTTTTAAAATTGGGAGCTGCAAAGACCCAAGATGGCCGCTGAAAGGGGTCACAAGCAACAGGCTAGTGGGTGGGGTCTCGAAAAATGAGGGGCGGTTCTATGTAAATTGGCTCAGTATTACCTCACACTGGGCCCTCCGTCCAAACGGCTCATTTTGAAAGGGCCTGAAACTGTGAAGAAAAAAGCTGGTGAGATCTCTTTATGTGAGAATGATTTTGTGCAAAGAACTTCATGAACATGTTTTGTATAGCCCATAAACCTATTATAACAAAAAAACATGTTTGTGTGTCTCCAAACACTGGTTTTATAGCAAACACGCAACCACACTTCGCATTTTCTCATGGAAATGCATCTAGTTTTAACAATTATGTGAATGTATGTATTCCAAAATGTATAGAAACATGTAGTCCGATTCAATCAGTTATATCAAAATCCTATGAATAGTGTTTTCTCTTGAGGAGGAGAATGATTCCAAATATACTGCAAATAAATGAATAAAAGGAAATGTTCTTGACTGGTCAAGTCATTCTGTCAAATCTTTTTGAGTATACCGAACATCATCCTGTCAGCATTAACATTAATAGCATCCATTTAACTGGCTTCCGTTTAATTAAAAGCCATTCTCATTAAGCTGTCTCCTTAAATATTATCCCTCTCTGGAACTCTTTTATCTATTTAGATTTCCTGCTCTTCTTGTCAGATGAACACAAGCCTGGCTGACAGGGAGAGTGACAGGTTCATTAAGATCTTTGCCTGCGGGTAGATCCAAAGAAGGGTCTTGCCCTGCCCTCTCTAACATACTTAAGGGCACAGGCTGGTAAAGTGGGGTGAGGGGGCACTGGGTTTAAAATCAGTATTTTGAACAGCAGAGATTCCACACATTCAAGCCTGCAGGCATCCTTGAGCAAAACAGAAACAAGGTGAATCACAGTCAAATGTCTGTGATAAAAAGGATATACTGGGAAGGCTTCACTGTGTTGCTGTATTGTTTTGTGTTTGTTTCTAGGCACTGTAAGCAAGTCAGTGTTAAAGTGGCTAGTGTAATAAGTATACAGAGTTGAAACTGTGGCTGAAAGGAGAACATTGTCTAGACTTCAGTCAATCATGGACAATGCTAAACACCCCCTCCATAGTGTGGTGAACAAACTGAGAAATACCTTTAGCCACAGACTCAACAGCTTAAAGTTCCATCAGACTCTACAACTCCTCTGCCTCTCTGACACTTATCCACATAATAATCTGTGCAATAGCCTGTTGCTTCTTGTTGTATATTTTCTAACCTGGGTTAAATAGCTATCATGTGTATGACTATGTACATTATTTGTGCGATGAACTGCGCAACAGTCTGCCATGTGCAATATTGTGCAATCTTCTTATTGGGTGTTAAACATTATCATTACATGCAATATTGATGTTTTCTAAATGGGTGCGGACTCATTTAATTATGTGCAATATCTTACATGCAATAGTCTTCATATGCAATATCACTACTTATGTCAATATTACTTTTACTTAATATTACCTAATATTACCACTGATTCTCTTCTAAGTGCAATAACTTACTCCAAACTACCATTTGTGTCAGTAGGTTTCACTCAACTGTGTCACTTATCTATAGTATTTATACACAGCATTTCTGTATTAAGCATAGAATATTTTCATAATTAGTTTATTTATTTATTTATTTATTTTTAGATTTGATATTTTATATTGTTCTTGTCTATGCCTCTGTGGGTTTTGCAGTCATTACATAAGCAATTTCCTCTGGGATCAATAATGTTTTCTGATTCTAAGTTGTTTTATTCCGTCTTATCTTATCCAGAGTATCTTGTCTTATAAAGATTATCCTGCACCTAATGTTTGTTTACTGCACAGTGTTTTGTATTGTATATTGTCTGTATAATTTGTAGTCATTGCCTTTAATGGTATTCACTGACTGTTGACTTTTTTGCAGCTTTTGCACATAAGCATATAATGTACCTAGTAAGTAGTTCTGTTGGAGATCCGCAAGACTCAATAATTCCTGAATAAATAATAAACTACTCTAATTATTAGTACACTTTCACATATCGACTAACTAGAAGTCCTTGGTAGTTGGGATTTAGGAGTTAATGCAGCACCATCCATTCTTTCTGTCTTCTTCTCACCATCCATTCTTTCTGCCCCTGTATAGCAGCCTATAAAACAGAGCAAAAAAGCGATAAAATGCATGACTTGACTTGATCATTCTATCGACATTGGATGCAAACTCATATCCTGTTGATGCAGCTTAGGGGCATTATTTCACTAATAATCAGAGATGGGAAATAAACTACAAATTCTTTGCTACTGTACTTAAGTAGAGCATTTGTGTGGTTCTACTATATACAATTTTAACATTCTACTCCTTTTTTTTTGTTGGAGTCGGCTTATATATTATTTTTAGCCTAATTCGTGTCATTGCACGCCATCCAGACATCAAGAGCGAATTCAGTGTATTCGGATGGGACTTAAGTTCACATAGAAAAGGCAATCCCATCGAAGTATCTATCTTTGCACATGATGAAACTGGCAACTAAGTGCGATATAGCATAAGTGTGATGGTAATGGGAGAAAGAAGATGACAGAAAACACTGACAAGAATGGTTGTACTACTAATTTGTTGTTTTCAGTAGTAACAGTCAGTTTACAAAGTTTGAAGCAGCAAGCCTTGATTTGCTAGCATTAGTGAAGTAGCATAAGTTACTAAGATTAGCTAGTTCTCTGTTTTATTTACAAATTCCCTAATTCCCAGGCCAGAGACCCTTATCTAATATTATTATGGTGTCAGTATATAGCCATATCGTTCCCTTGGAATTATAAGGAACTCTATCTGGGTTCGAAATGGTTTAGAGATATTTAGAGAAATTTAATGTTTTCGTATTTGAAATAGCTAAACTGCTATGTGAAACAAGTTTCTGCTTGAGAATTACAGGCACCCTAAATGTATTCTGAAAGTACAGTATTCTGAAAGTACAATTTTTTAAACAGGTGTAGTGCAGAAATAATCTATTAATTCTAAGAACTCATGACTATCTTAGAATTATGAGGTTGTATCTTACAAAACGTGAAAGGAAACTATCCAAATTGGAGATTGGAGATTGTAAGCCAGGCCTTCTCGTCCAACATCAGTACCTGACCTCGTAAATGCTCTATAGAATAAATGGGCACAAATTCCCACAGAAACACTCCAAAATATTGTGGAAAGCCTTCCAAGAAGAGTGGAAGCTGTTATAGCTGCAAATTGGGACCTACTCAATTTTAAAGCCTATATTGGTGTAATGGTCAGGCGTCCTAATACTTTTGCCCATGTAATATATATACATATATATATTCCCACTTGTTATTCATTTGTAACACAACAAGCACAAGATTCCAATGACTGGTGGCCTTGTGGTTATCGCTTTGCCTCTTTGGGTTCGAAACCTAGGTGTGTGGTGTCACCAGAACATCATGTGTGGGTGGGCATTTGGCTTATCTGGGGGGGGAATAATTTCCAACCATCCATCCCCAAATTTGCGTTTTTTCACATTACAAATTCGTGGCTTTTACTATTTAATGAGCCACCTATGCATAGGTTTTGGTGTTATCAACAAGAAAATAAAACAAGAATTGAACTAATGCGCTGTTTTAATTAAAGAATGCGGTCAACAGATTCAAACCATGCTGCAAAATGTGTGGCGAAGTGAACTGAGTGAGCAGCAGCACGGTACCATCTTGTACAGGAGGCACTGACTGATATGCCCCCTACTCAAACGGGCCAGTTGGAAAGCAGCTCAGTTATGACAACCAAATGTTTTTTTAGGGGTGTCACGCGATTTTAAAAATATTCTAGTTAATTACATGCTCTCTGGTGAATTAATCCAGACATGGGCAAACTAGATTATATTAGATTATATTATTAAAGGATATTCATTTTGCATTTTTCCTGCAATGCCTTTGTTTTCCCAGTAGATGGCAAATTTATCTTTGTTGAGGTGTGACGTATTACGTACCCCTCAACATTTTGGATTTGTCTTTTGAGCCCCATAGTAAACAAGAGCGGACCAAAGAAAAGAAAAGTGGACTGTGAATGCCGAGTGTTTAAGAGGAATGGACTGCAAAATATTTTTTCACCGAGGTCTAATCAATGGCTGTATGTCTGATATGCCAGGCAACTGTTGCGTTTTTTAAAGAATATAATATCAGCTGTCACTTTGCCAAGAAACATGCTAACATGCTAACTATACTTTTGGTCCGGGTCCTCTGTCAAATTTAAGAACTCATTGTGGCCCACGAGTCAAAACGTTTGTCCACCCTGAATTACTCTAAATTAATCACACACATTTTTGCTATAAAATTCTTAAAAGATTTGAAAGAATTTTGTCATATGAGTGAATGAACGATCAACATTACAGACTTTCAACGTCTCTTTTATTTAATCACAGCAATGGTCACAGCAATCAAAGATATGACCTAATACGCTGAGGGGAAAAATGCTCCAGCAAGAACAATAATAGAACTAAGTCCATCTATAAGGTGCAGTTTAAGACAACGTACATACAAGCAGGGGTGTCAGAAGCATTTTAATGTGCTGCACTCGGCGTCTCGCGTGTTTCACTCATACAAATCGTTGGGTGGACAATAGTTCTCTCTTTAAGTTTATACAGTTAACACAGTTTATAGTCCGTTTATAACACTGATAATGGTGAGAAATAGACAAATAATATACATAATCAGAGCAATTTTATTTACTTTGAAGATCATTTAAATGTGAAGCGTCTAAATAGATAGATCTTTAGAGGTGCAAAGTGCCAGTTTATACAGTCAGGTTCTAACCCTGAGAAATGCGACAGTGAAGCAGGACACAGGCTACTTCAAATCGTGCCATACTTACAGCTTGTGGTGATTCTGGACAGTGCTGATGTTTCCTAGCTTCAGACAGCATTCTGTAAACTGCAGAAAAAAGGCATTTTAGAATCAGAATACTTTATTGATCCTAGAGGAAATAGCTTATGTAATGACTAAAAAGACACAGATCCCACAGTAGTGACCTTGAACTGTGCACTGGAGACACGTTGTAGGAGCATATGTACAAGTAGAAAGTAACAATTAAAAGAACTTTTAAGATATTGATCACCATAAACCACTGACCCAAACACAAGATAGCCCAGATAATCCAGTGACCTGAACGCAAGATAGCCCAGATAAACCAGTGTCCAACACAAGATAGTACAGATGAACCAGTGACCCAAACGCAAGATAGCCCAGATAAACCAATGTCCAACACAAGATAGCACAGATGAACCAGCTTCCTTACAGCTAGGCAGCACAGATTTATAAGTGTAGAAATGAGTGTCGACATGCACAGAAGGGCATGGTAGCACATCTTGATGGGTAGCATGTTTCGACAGAACACTGGACTGACTTAAAGTCATGTGGTGCGATTAATCAGGGTTTATTTTTTAAACACATGAATTTTTCTGTGATTAACTGGTCAAAATTAATGCGTTATTTCGATCTTCCTAATTTTTTTTCATGGGCACGGCTTGTCTCTGGGGGGCAGTGCCCATCCCAGCCTCCCCCGTGGTCACGCCTCTGACTGCTAGTGTCATTGTTTACCCTTGAGCAAGGTACCATCTCCACACACTGCTCCTTGGGTGCCCCCTGTTGGTGGCAGCCCACTGTTTCACTGGGTGAATGCGTTAAATGCAGAGAAAGAATTTTGCAGTGTTCACACTGTGTGCTGTGCTGTGCTGTAGTGTGTTTACATGTGACTATAAAGGGCCCCTTTACTAAAGAAATTCTTTTGAAATATGGTGTGTCTATGTGTGCATTAATTTACATTTAGTGCATGCATACATAATGACTGCATAAATCTTTCTGTTGCCTGGTTTTTGACCTTATTTTATGTTCACTGAACCAAAAAATCTTATCATTTCCTCTTGATACATATAATCTTCAAGCCTGAAGGGTCAAGTTAAGTTAGCACAGAGGGTATGGAATTAGATATTCATGGTTTTTACCCCTTTGTCACTCCTATTTCTCCATGGTCCAGGATAAGATGTGACTGCTGCCTTAATAGCAGACTGGTCAAGTGAGGCAATCTGCCAATCCTATACACCTACAGTGCTCCTTTATAACAGTCCTTTGAAACATTCAGAAAAAAACGACTAGAGATTATGAGGGAGCAAAAGAGAGAGGAGAAAAGTTTTTTCTATGCTTACTTTAGCACCAACAAGGAAGCTAGACAAACAGGGATTTGAATGAGGCAGATGGGTATATAGAATATTTTAGATCATTTATGCATGTGACAGCATTTTTTCCCCCAAAAATGTTATTTATTGCTTTTTTATCATATGTTCCTTGCCCTGCCTTGTGCCTGTAGTCCCCAGGATTGGCTCCGGGTACCTACAACCCTAGTAAGGATCAAGTGGTTACAGAAAATGAAAAAAATGAATGAATGTCCCTTGTAGTGGACATTGGGTCTTGGTTAATCACAAAACGTAATAAAATTGTACTCGTTTAAAATAGGATTTCTGTTCAATTTTTTCATCAGAAATTATCAGAAGGCCTCAGGCCTTTGTGGTTATGGTCAGTGTTGCCTGGCACATTCTTCTATTCCACAACAGGGTTGAACTGTAATTGAAAAGGAGAAGTATGGTTTAATTCACTTTTAGCAAATGTATAATTAATTATATAAATCAACAGTTCAGTATTTTCTCAATTCAAGCTTTTAGCTGATTGTGTACTGTACATTTGTCTGTGTGTGTCTGTGTGTGAACTAATACTCATTTCTCTTTCTGGACACTGAAATTCCAAGCTCTGGCTTACATGTGGCTTTTTATCACATGGCAATTGGAGGTCAAGAGGTTAGGGAGTTGTCCTTGCAATCAGAAGGTCATGGGTTTGAGTCCTACCTCTGAGGTACCCTTGAGCAAGGTACCGTCCCTACAGCGTTCCTGGCTGCCCACTGCTTCACTTGGTGATTGGGTTAAATGCAGAGAGTGATTCTGTGTTGTTCACACTTTGTGCGGTGGTGTGTTCATGTATTACAAACATGTTCAGCCTGTTCAGGCACCTCAAAAGCTGATATGTTTTCTGAGCTTTCAAATTCCTGCTATTTTCTCTGACCATCCTCCACCTCATGTCCTTACAACTCCCAGTTCACAGTTCAGAATAAAATAATTTGGCCTCACTAACCCCAATGAATCCTGAAGTATGAAAGTTGGTTAAAACAGGAGAGGGTATGCCCTGACGTCCACTACAGAGGACACTGAATACAAGTTTTTAATGGGTTAGAATTACTGTACATTTCTGAGATTTTACAACAGTTAAGACTCTTATATTGAAGAAACATTATGATTATTAGCAACAGAAACATAAAATCTGCAGAAATGATCACTCTCCCTTGTTAACATACATCTTGGAAGATGTGATGCCCGCCACTTTTAAACCAAAGTCCATGTGCCTCATTAGCCACAACCACACAAATGTGTTTTCAGCAGAAAGCCCAGGGTGCCATCTTGACAGTGCAGTAGGATTCAAATAGACTGCATAAATTATTCTTAAACCCATGTCCCCACAGAGGACAAAAATGAATTGCTGGGTCTCAAGGGGCTGTAGCTAAAACAGTATGCTCATTCAAAAATAGGGCTTAAGTGAATTTACCCAATCCTCCATGTGGTCTGTGTGCATTTGTGACAAACTTATGACCCATTTAATGATTAACCGCTAACAGCTCATCAGTTTCCTGCCCCTGAAAGGAAAAGGAGCGAGGGAAAAAAAATTAAAGACATATATTTCAAATCTCTCTGACCATTCTTGCAACACTGGATATTTACATATAATAAAAGTTGTGGTGATTGTTCTGCGAAATGCATTGGAAAGGGTCAGCAACAGTAGCAAGCACCACAGTAGAAACTGCTGTACTCATAGCTGAGGCCCCTCCAAACCCACAGAGACCTCAGAGGTAGGGGGAACAATCAAATCTTTAAAAAACAAAGAGGAGGATCATTTTTTTATTACACTAGACATCACTGGCAGTGAGCCCAGGAAAGAAACTGCAGGCAACCATTCAAGTATTAAGGACCAGAGCTGACCTCCAATATGAGAAATTTATACTGTTACCTATATTTACCACAGCATGTAATGTATTGTTCCAAAGTCCTACAGATCAATATTGCAGAACCATCTGATTTTGTCTTATTGGTGCTGACTTCTTTTAGTACAACCTTTAGGAAGTGCAAATAATCTGAGATCTGAGGCTACCAAATCCTTAATCAAGCATTTTCTGGTATTTCCCCAAAGATACTAATAATGCTTATGGCGAGAAACTGTAGAGAAATGTTATTGTATTATATTTATTATATTTATAGAAGTTATATTGTGACTATTGTGATATTTCAGATATTTATTTTTGTACTTCTTTCTCCCTCTGTGTAAGGTGAAGAAAGACATTGTGTCAGTAAGTGGCATTCTGGTGCCTCTGGCCTGAACACACCACTTCTAGTTTTATAGTCTATTAAGGAAGAAAATATTTATACATGTACAAAGTCCAGGACTGCCTCAAAGTTTCCAGTGGGTCCAGGTTGAGTATTGCCTAGCCTGTGCATCGTCACAGTGGCAGTGGCAGCAGCTTTGAAGAAGAGGTGTAAGGCCTCCTGGTGTTCTCCTCCAGGCATGGTACAGTGTGCACAAATGTGTGTGTATATGTATGTTTGCAATCATTGGTCTTTGGACTTGGGCTCATTCTTCACTGACAAATCCTCTCTAGAAACCAGAAGTGGCCAAAAACTAGGAGCCCTTAGAAGTGGACAGATACAGGACCACCTACTCTGAAACAAGGCATGAGACACTCAGACTTTACCCACTTTGCATTCTTTCACTTTCAGTTCGTAGAGTGATCATATTGAGGTTTGTGGGGTGAGCAGTTCTTTCAGGTATTTCCATAGATACACTGGTGAGTGAGGAGGCAGACCTTGTATTCGATCCTCGCGAGACTGGGAGCCAATGTAGTGTGTAAAGAATGGGGGTGGCATGTTCATGTTTCCGCACCCTCACTAGGATCCTTGCAGTGCTGTTCTGAATATACTGCAGTCTCTGAAGACTCTTGTTAGGTATCCCAATAAGTAGTGCATTGCAGTAGTCCAGTCTGGTGGAGTGTTACGTCCCGTAGGCGTGTTTGGGCTTCTGTCTACCTGTATGTGTGTGCGTGTGTGGGTGTGTTTTAGGCTGCCCTGTGACGCCTCAGTCATTGCCTCCACCCCTAGACTTGTTGGGGATTGGAGGAGTTGAACTGGCAGAAGATTTAAAAGCTCTTTCAGGTCGAGAGCAGGATCAAATCCCTATTAATATTCTAAGAGACACAGGGGCAGCGCAATCTTTTATGCTGGAAAAAACATTACCGACAAAACTTTTAGCAGCTCACATGTGTTGGTACAAGGGATCGAACTGGGGATTGTGAGGGCACCGTTGCATTTGATACATCTGCACTGTGATTTGTTTTCAAGTCCTTGCAATGTGGCTGTTCGTTCTAAGTTACCTATGCGAGGAGTTGATTTAATTTTAGGCAATGATTTGGAGGGAACGAAAGTTCTCCCTTTGCCTCAGGTGGATGATGAGCTGATGGAAGTATGCGCTTCTAGTGACGTGGGCTTGGAATTTCCCTCTGTCTTCCCTGCTTGCGTGGTAACTCGGGCTCGATCCCGCAAGCAGAGTTAGCTAAATGTCGTTCTTTAGTTGTGACCCTGAAATAATTATTAGAAAAAAATGTTGCTTATTTTTGGGATGGGGACATACTAATGAAGAAGTGGACCCCCTCAAATTCTGACGATTTGGGGTGGAACACAGTTTATCAGTTGGCGGTCCCTTATAAATTTAGGCCACAAGTTCTTTCTCTGGGGCATGATCACGCTTTTGCTAGTCATTTGGGTGTAATGAAAACTTACCATCATAGTTTTCGTTACTTCTTTTGGCCTGGTTTGAAGTCAGATATTATTAGATATTGTCGCTCATGCCACAGCTGTCAGTTAGCCGGAAAATTGAATCAGTTTGTCCCTCCTGCTCCGCTTCACCCTGTGCCAGTTATGACGGAGCCATTTGAAAAAATGATTTCAGATTGTGTGGGCCCTCTTCCTCGGACAAAATCTGGGCATAAGTATTTGCTGACCTTAATGTGTAGTGCTACAAGGTATCAAGAGGCGGTGCCTTTGTGTTCCTTAAAAGCAAAACCCTAAGCACTAATTCATTTTTTTCGACGTTTGGTCTGCCAAAGTTGATACAAACTGACCAGGGGTCTAACTTTTTGTCTTGATTGTTTAAGCAGGTGTTGTCTCAGTTGTCCATCCAACACGTTGTTTCAAGTGCCTATCACCCTGAGTCACAAGGGGTATTAGAATGGTTTCATCAGACCTTAAAGTCCATGCTCCGTATATATTGTCCAGAGTCTAAGAAGGAGTGGGATGAGGGGCTCCCGCTGCTTTTATTGTCCAATGTCCTTGCTTATGTCAGCCCTTTTCGTGAGCGCTTTCATAGGACATGTGACGGTGCTCGGAGCTCTCTCTCATCTGCGCAGGTTGTGATGAAGTCCTGTTATGATCGGAAAGCTGTTATCCGGTCTTTTCAGCCAGGGGACCAAGTCCTTGTGCTACTGCCTGTTATGGGGGCAGCTCTACAGGTTAAGTTTTGTGGTCCATACATGGTGGACATGAAACTTATTGAGACGGATAACATTATTCGTACCCCTGAAAGACGGCACAAACGTCGCATGTGTCACGTTAATATGTTAAAAAAATATGTTGCTCGAAAAGATCAGCCTGTACAGGAAAATGTTACACAGGGGAGTCCTGTGGTTGCTCTCCCTGTCTCATACTGTCCCGAGGAAGACGGGTTGTACTTGCGTGACGTCCCTGTCATTTTTCCTTGTTTGCAGAATTCTGAGATTTTGGAGGATTTGGACTCTTATTTGTCTCACTTGTCGATGCCTGCTAAGAAGGATATAAGTGGGTTGATTCAGTCTCATCTTGGGCTGTTTTCGGACACTCCATCGCGTACAACAGTCCTGTGTCATGACATCGATGTAGGTGATCATTTGCCCATTAAACAACATCCTTATAGAGTGAACGCTACTAAATGGTTGGCCATGCAATCCGACGTAAAATACCTTGTGGAGAATGGCTTAGCAGTACCCAGCTCCAGTCCATGGAACAGCCCTTGCCTATTGGTCCCAAAGCCGGATGGAACATTCCGTTTCTGTACTGATTATCTGAAACTTAATGCAGTCACTAAACCGGATTCTTTTCCATTGCTGCTTATGGAGGACTGTGTAGATATTGTGGGCTCGGCTCAGTATGTTTCCAAACTTGATTTATTACGTGGGTATTGGCAAGTCGCCTTAACAACCCGAGCTGCTGAGGTCTCAGCCTTCGTGACACCTGATAACTTCCAACAATACTCTGTAATGGCTTTTGGACTTAGGAATGCACCTGCTGCATTTCAACATTTAATGTATAAAGTGTTGTCTGGAGTTTCAAACTGTGAGGCTTATTTGGATGATATTATTATCTATTCAGAGAGCTGGAGGGAGCATATGCATACATTGGGGGTAGTGTTCGATAGGTTGCACACTGCAAATTTAACACTTGACCTTGTCAAGTGTGAGTTTGGGAAAGGGACAGTTACCTACTTGGGTAAAGAAGTAGGGCAAGGTCAAGTTCGTCTCATAGAGGCAGCTTTTGTAAAAATTTATCTGCTCTCGTTTACCCTCCTACGGAGCTTCTTTGTTCTAACAACGAATTTGTGTGGTCTGCAGATTGTCAGACTGCTTTTGTGTTTGTGAAATCTCTTCTTTGCAGTGCTCCTGTTCTTGCTGCACTGGATTTTGCACATCCATTTAAACTTGAAGTCGATGCAAGCACTTTTGGAGCTTTTTGGCGGGAGATTTAAAAGGACGTCTAGCGGCAAGACCTTGTTAGCCATGTTTCCCTGCTGCGCGTCGCCACTACTTTGTGCTTGCCCGCCTTTGATGTATGGCTATGGGTTATTTGTATTTGTACTGTCTGCTTGATGATGAATAAATTATATAGTTTTATCTGGTGCATTTTGGTCATGGTTGGTAGGCTGGATCTTTAGATAGTTTGGTCTATTGTTTACGTTCCTGAGCACTAGACCAGGTCGTAACATGGAGACAAAAGCATGGATTAGCTTCTCTGCATCAGGCTGGGTCAGAGTGGATCGGAGTCTGGCAATGTTCCTGAGATGGTAGAAGGAGGTGCAAAGGTATTTGATATGAGTTTCAAATGTTAGAGGATCAAATTGCTCTCCAAAGTTGGTGACCGATGAAGAGGGGGGAATTTCGTGACCAGAGATAGTGATGCTTTTTATGGAGGATGACCAAATCTGGTGGGGGATGCCAACCAAAATTGCCTGCATCCACGACTTAATCTCTTCCAGACAGTCAGCCAATGCCGATTGGTGGGGTGGTGTTGATAATGTAGAGTGATGTTTGTCAGTTTTCATGTAGAGTTGTGTGTCATCGGTGTGCAATGAAATGATAACCCATAACGATTTATGACACAACCAAGGGGAAGCATGTGCAAAATGAAAAGGAGGGGTCAGAGTACAGACCCCTGGGGCACTCCACAGGTCACCTTGTGTTCCCAGGACTTTACATTTCCAATGGAAATGTATTCTGTCCTGTCTGTAATATATGATTTAAACCAGGAAAAGGCAACATCAGCTAAATCTATAGGGTGACGTAGCCGATTTAGAAGTACAGTAAAACTCCTGCATGTTCTAAGAGCATCCGCGTATAATGAAACATAGCGATGTTGTGATGTGGTAAAAAAATGCCTAAAAATGCCTATTTTTATAGTGTAAACTCTAAATAAACCCGTACTTGTACTGCACAGTTTACACTGAACTCCCACAGTGCTAGGAAATGCCTATTTTTATAGTGTAAACTCTTCATAAACCTATACTCGTACTGTACAGTTTACACAGAACTCCCACAGTGCTAGAATGTAAAATACCGATATTACCCCTATATACACTGTACTGTCATTAATGCACAGGCATTTTCTTTGGTATGTGCTGTTGTTTTCTTTGGTATAAGCATGTAAATACAGTAATAAATTCATTTAATTTACTGTAATAAAAATACAGGGCTTTAAGAAGAACAAAACGAAAAACACGAGAACACTCGAGGCGCTCACAGGGGCAATTATGGACTGCAGCTGCGTCAAAGGGCAGCAGCCAATCAGCAGTAAGGAGAAATAAATAACATTCTCGGATTGGCCACTTTCAAACCTCCCACCTCTAAGTACAGCATAATTGCCCCATCCCAAGATGTGCTTTTCTTGTGTTCTCTCGACAGTAACTAAACATTTATAGTTTTTTTTATATGGCCTAATCCGCCACGCCCCCTCATCCTTGTGTGTGGTGCTTAGCAACCCAGCACAAGGATGAAGGGGCGTGGCGGACGAGGCCCGGACATCACAAAAGCGGAAAAAATGTGAAAGATATCTGTGGTTCCTGCATTAGTGCAGGGGTTTCAGGGAACAATTATTAAGTCGTACCTCTGCAGCAGTCAAGCAGAGGTACAGAGTAAAAACAAAAGGGGCTTTGAATATCCCATGAGGTATCATCCTCTTCACTGGCATCCAACCACTTCAGTGGCTTCCACAAAACATTATGCTTCAGCTTTAGGCTCCCAGTTTTGAGAGAGCACTTTAAGCACCTTTGTGGCTACTTAGAAGAACTTATTAGTCTAAAAGGGATTATTTAAAAAACGCTTCATTTTTGGGGGGGTTCCTCTTACATTGTAGCAGGTGCCCTGTGAAACCAAGGTGAGCACCTACATCCATGAAAAATATGAATGAACTGTAATTGTCATGCCTTCATTTAATAATTATTTTTGCCTACAGGTTCTCTTTGACTATGTAAATACTGTTCATGTAGGTTATTTCTGTACATTTACTTAGTTTGGCATTAACATATAAGTTAATCTTAAACATAACCTAATTTTAAAGTTATAACACATAGTTTACATCCTGTGTTTGTGCCACTTAGTCTTATAGCCGTGGGGGTGGCAATGATCTGAGGTTTAAACCTATTTAATGTGAACATTTCTTAATAAAGAACTGAACATTTTATCGGGTGTCTTTGTGCTGGTTTGTCCCAACTATTAAGCTGCGTTCAACTAAAAAAAATTTTTATTTTGTTATTTCAATGAAAATGTTTTCAGCAAAATGGAGGAGAAAATTGCTGTTGTCAAGTCACATTTAGAGCTGCAAAAACCAGCAACTGTCATGAGTTTAATCTGACAAGAAAGTACAAAGCATAATTTAAAATTAATTATCCAAGCCACTTATCCTTAACTAGTGAAGTGCACATCAGAGAAATACCTTGAACAGGTCTCCAGTCCATTGTAAGGTGTGTACACAGACAAACACATTTACACTTAGGAGCAATTTACAAACTCTGACCCACCTGATATGCATGTCTTTGGAAGGTATGAGGAAAACTTATGGAGACATGGGGAGAATATGGAAACATCACATGGACAAAACCCTTAGGCAGGTATTAAACCCAGGACAGGTACTGATACCCACTTCTCCACTGTGCCACAATTCAATTTAAAGTTTAAAACTTAAAATGCATTTAGAAAGGTCTGGATTTAGATTTAGATACCACTGAGTTGAACCACCAAATTTGAACGGGCTCAAACACCCCACAGGCATACCTCAAACAGGGGCATATTCACAAAGCTTTGGACACCTTTGTAAAATGTTACTCCAGTACAAGTAACATAACTAGAAACAGAAAGCAGTTCCACTTTGAATTTTTCAAAATAGCTGAGCACTGCATCTTTTACCCTGCTCATATACCAGCGGTCAAGTTCACCACACAGTGCTTCCCAAACAGCTCAGGTGAGGTATAAGTGAAGTGAAGTGATCATTCTGTCATACATGTACACACCACAACACACAGTGTGAACAGCATGAAAATCTTCCTCTGCATTTAACCCATTTTCACCCAGGGAGCAGTGGGTGGGGACGGCACCTTGCTCAAGGTGTCTTGACTTTAAACCATGACTTTCTGGTCGCAGGGCGAACACCCTTACCACTAGGACACCAGCTGCCCCAACACAATGGAAATGAGTAGATACATGTAGGCCTGTGCACAGAGCCAATCTGAATAGGCATTTCAACATCCGATATTTTTTCTGGCACTAAAAGTTGTAGCTTTAGGTCCATAGCTAGCTTTCTGGCTTCAGTGTGGATATAACAGGACAAACAAATCAGCCAGACATCTCTTCTCTAACCCCTACTATCTACTTGGTAACTGGACCTACTGCTGCATTAAAGATCTTGGAAACCAATTTTCCCACAAGTAAATTCCACTAGAATACACAACATTGTTGTATTTATAAGTAAGATTTTGAGGGAAAAAAAGCCATTTGAATGCGAACAAATATGTACCCAACACACTTTATTGTGATCTAAGTGATTTGTATTATGACAAAATAAAAACAAGATAATCTCTAGACCTCATGCTATCTTTTTCCATTTGCTGGGTTTATCTATCTAGAAACTCTGGGAATTAAGTAATATTTACTAATCAGCCATTTGGACAGTTGGAACCAGGATTTAGTTAAATATACACTACGCATTAATTTACAAAAATTATTTTCCTTTTTTTTTTAATTCTGCTTTCTCCTACTCAAGAGAAGAAAATTATAAGGATTTTTAAATTCTAACCAAAATGTTTTTAGGAAAGGAAAATGCTTTTGTAAAGTACAGATTATTCAAAAAAGTCCACTAACAAAGCACATGTACCTTATTATATTTTATCTTATATTAAACTTATATTTAAAAATTTAATATCATATTTCACTATAATGACTGGCGCCCGTTGGCCCCAGGATAGGCTCCAGGTACCCGCGACCCCAGTAATGCTTAAGCAGTTACAAGAAATGAATGAATGAATATTTCATTATAAAGTAATTCCCCCGCTTTTCACGGGGGTTATGTTCCAAGAGCACCCGCTTATAGCGAAAAAATGCGTTGTTGTGTTTTGGTAAAAAAAAATGCCTAAAATGCCTATTTTTATAGTCTATACCCTAAATATGCCCCAAATATTCTCCCTAAACACTCTAATTTCATTTTAAACTCAGTTTAATACATTACCCTTAACGAAAATATAAAGGTAAGCCCATACAGACTGTACTGTAATTCATGCACGGGCATTTTCTTAGGTATAAACAGGTAAATACAGTAATAAATAAATTTATTTTTTGTAATAAAAATACAGTAAAATGTAGGGGTAATCACCAATAATTTTTACATCAATAATTTACTGTTCATCAGCCACGCGTCTTATTCAGGGTTCTTCAGGAGGAGTACTGTATTGTAGAGACTCGGCACTAGAGGTTCTGCTACAAAAGCACGGACCTCCAGTATCGAATCAGCCGTTGGATTTTGAGCAGTGGTCACATGAGCAGAGACTTGCTGGTCAGTCTTTCCAGAAAGCAGTGTCCTGAGTGGAACTCCCTCCTTGTGCTGCTGCTCCCTGAGCTCCCTCTACTTCTTCAACCTGATGGTTGGGGAATTTCACCCTCGGTGAGTTTTTACGAGGGGTTTTTACGAGGGGTTAGCTTCTCGTATCAAAGACTAACTGGTAGGACGGGAGCTGCCTGAAATGCGGGAGCTGCCCAAAATGCTGGAGGAACTGATACAACTTTGCATGCGCATCGATCAGCGCATGAGCTCCCATCCCAGGGCTTCCCCTCGTACCCTGCCGCCAACCCCGACCATCGCTCCATTTAAGGTCGTACCGAACATCCCGGAGCCTCCACCTCCTTCCGACACCCACTCAGGAGCCGTGCAATTAGGACGCGCTTCCCTGAGCCAGGCGGAGCGGACTCGCCGCTATAAAGAAGGATTGTGCGCGTACTGCGCAGCGCACGGGCAGACCCGGTGAAGAAACGGAGGTCTTCACCTGGATTACCCATCGCCACCTCCACGATACTGACCGTTTCTCAGCCACAAACTGGTCAGTGTCACTGCTTTCGTTGATTCGGGGGCAGCTGGCAATTTTATTGACCATTCTTTTGC
>JBBPCX010068086.1:2500-12574 GCA_037974365.1 Hydrocynus forskahlii | reverse complement strand
CTCTCTCTCTCTCTCTCTCTCTCTCTCTCTCTCTCTCTCTCTCTCTCTCTCTCTCTCTCTCTCTTTCTCTCTTTCTTACACACACACACTTCAGGATGCCCTGCTGAGGCCTGAAATGAGCCTGAAATCAGAGCTCACTCCGGTGTTGCTGTGTGTGTAAAGGATTGCTCAGTCAAAGTGTGTGTGTGTATCTTTGAGCTCACCATCCTGACTCTCTCCTCCAGCACAGGCCAAGGTTAAGCTCCTACTGTCAAGGATGTGTATTTCTTTGAAAACACTATATATACACATTATACAAATTATTGTGTATATGAGCATCACAATGAGTAGG
Source organism: Hydrocynus forskahlii (assembly GCA_037974365.1). Lineage (NCBI taxonomy): Eukaryota > Metazoa > Chordata > Actinopteri > Characiformes > Alestidae > Hydrocynus > Hydrocynus forskahlii. The sequence goes on along the minus strand of JBBPCX010068086.1, from coordinate 12,243 downwards.
ACATATTAGGGCGTGTGTCTGATTGAGAAGCACGGTCTATGTAAACACATGACAGTCATTTGAGACTGAGAATTTGAAGAAGAACTGGAGCTTTCCTGTTGGTCAGTTTGTAGTGAATTTTCGATCAGTTTTGCAGATATTTTTAAATCATGTTCAAAAATGGAAAAGGTCAAGCACCTTGTTTTTGTCTCCCTTTCTTTCTGTTTTCCTCTCTGTCTCTCTCTCTCATTTCTCTCTCTCTCTTTCTTTCTCCCCCTTTCTTTCCGTTTTCCTCTCCGTCTCCTCTACCTCAGGGGTGTCAAGGGTTGGAGGGCCAGTGTCCAGCAAAGTTTGATGGTTCTCCTCCTCAAACATATTCACTAAACTTGACAATTAACTGGCGAGGTGAACCAGGTGTTTCTGAGCAGGGAAATCACCAAAATGTGCTGGACCACGGCCCTCCAGGACTGGAGTTTGACACCTCTGCTCTAGCTGTTTCTGTTTTCTCCCCTTTCTTGCTTTCTCTCTTGCTCCCTCTCTCTTTGTATTTTTCTTTCGTTTCTTTCTCTCTCCCCCAATTGTTCTTGCTTTTCTCTCACACTTGTTTCTCTCTCTTCTCACTTTTCTGTCTTTTTTTAGTGTTCCTTCATTCTCTGTCTTCTTACCTTGTCTTTTCACCATGGAAGCGAGTGGTGTGATCCAGATGTGTGTCAGTTCTAGACACTGGTGATGGGTGCTGATACTTTGAGCTGATACTGTAAACACACATCACTACAGTCTCTCATTAAACTGAATGGTGTTTTATCAGCCTTCTGTAAAGATCAGCCTAGCAACCGTTACTACTGAAAAACACATTAGTGGGCAGAACCTGTAGAGAGGGATTGTAAAATGTAGCAGGTTAATTGCAGTGCTAGTGATTTGCCATTGTTGTGCTGCCCTGCGCTGTATTTACCAGAAATATGGTGTTCCTTTTATTATTGTTGTTATTATTACCAGAGTTTAGTTCCAGACTCTGTATTTCAGAAAAAAAATGGAAAAAAGTGTTGCACCCGCTGCAGCTAATTACTATCACATGTCTCTCTCTCTCTCTCTTTCTCGCTCTGTATCCTTCTCTCCCTGTCTTTCTTTTCTGTTGGTGAGATTATAGAAAATGGTGTGTTGTATTGTTTGTGGTGGTTTATTATTATTATTTTTCATTCTATATATTTTTCTTTTTTTTCTTTTGGCCCTGCATGATGCCAAAACTTAGGGCTTTTCAACTCAGTTTCTTTCTCTTTGTCTTTCTTTTCTTGCTTTTTAATCTCTCTCATTTTTTCTTTTTTCTTTTTCTCTCCCTCTCCTTGTCCTCTCGCTCTCTCTGTCTCTCTTTTTTCCCTATTTCCTTTCTTTGTCTTTCATGTTGTGTTTTTCTCTTTCCTTTCTCCGTTCACTTTTTCGTAGGACAGTATAGAGTATAGCGTGAACAGTGATGTTTAAGGTTAAATACCCTTTTGGAGTTTATGATGGTTCGACAATAATAAAACTCATTTACAAATAGTAATATAATCTCTATAATCTGTCTTTCTCTCTCTCCCTCTTTTTCTTTCAGGCCGCAGGTGTTTTGGCGTTTGGATTTCTGGGAGGATGACCTGAGGAGGCGCCGTCGCTTCATCAGAAACCTGTTCGGATCTTCGCACTCTGAGGCTACGCTGAAGGCTGCGGCCGAGAGTGGTGAGACACACTCGCACACACACTCTCACACACTCTCACACACATTAGTGTTCTCTAACACCTTTCCACACACTCACACACACCGCAGCCTGGCAGTAACAGGTACAGGGCTGTAAAAATTAGACCTGCAGTCACTATAAAAGTTTTATGGTGCCACAGCACTCAGTAAAGGAAAAAAAACCCTCTTCATTTAAGCCATGATTTCATCTGCTTAACGGGGCAGAAAGTGCTGCAGGTTTTATTTGACTTTGGCACCTCGCTGTGACGTTTCACCCTCCTCCACTGTTTCCCCTCCACTCATTCACATCATCCTCTGAGTGATAACAGCAGAATGAAGTTTGAAATGCTGTTGTGTGTTCCTTTCTCTCTTTGCATGGTCAGTGCGTGATGCTGCAGGTGAGTAGAGTGAATGTGTGTGTTGTGTTGTGCGACTTAGCCAGGGCTGCACGATATTTCCAGTATCATGATTAGATCCTTTGATGGCCAATATCACCATGATGATAACACTGTTATGTGTCATGCTTATTCGCAAATTGCAGGATTGCAGAGGTCAGTATTGTGATGATGGATGATGTATCGAGCAGCCCTGTCACTACAGATGAGTGTGTGTTTGCTTTAGGAGCTTTTTGTTTGTTGTGCTGAACTGCACATCACTCTCAGCTCTGCACTCCACTGAACCTGCAGTAAAAATGTCAAAAATGCAATATTTTGTAGCTGATCTAATTTATTAGAGGGATCTGCTTTATGCTGTAATAAGCTAATCATTCCTCAAATATAACCTTATATTGTTTATGAAGTTGGCCCCTTAGTTTAACCTTAATGGTACACACTTTGATCATATTTATTCATATTAATATTTATAATCTTTATTATTAAGTTATTTATAATTTATTATTCTTTTTTAAAGCAGATTTTAAAGCAGATTTACTTTATTTTAAACAACATTCATTCATACATTGTTTCCACTTATGACAGAAGGAGGGAGAGGTACTAAAAACGTATGGGGGAAGGGTAGTCTACTTAAATTCTTCAGTCCCTGTTTTCCTATAAAAGAGTCCCGTTTTTTCCCAAAGTTCGTTCATCTTTTCCTTTGGAAAGCTCAATTCACTCGATTTCCTTTACTGTATCTGTCTGCTGAGTTACAGTTGGAGGAACCAGCTAATGCCTTTTTACTGGTTTCTAGGAGAATTTTCAATAAGTATTTGTCCTGCTCTGTCCAGTCCTCAGGGATGTGTCCTAAATACAGAGTAATAAAATTATAAGGCACATCTAGCTTTAAGATGGGAGGGATGGTGTTTCTAACATCTTTCTGGTATTTGTCCGGTACCATACAGGGCCAGAAAATGTGCGTATGGCCACCATACTTTCACCTTACATTCTTCAACAGAGAGGGCAGGGCTTTTAACTAAATAATACATAAATATATAAATACGTACATACGTACCTACGTACCCACAAACTTCTGTATGTATTTTGCTGAAAATCTGTCCAATGTATTTTGCTAAAAAGCTTATAGAAGACACAATAGACCTGTATAGTTTGGAGTTTGTTCTACTGATCTGTAAAATATAAACATGTATAAACCTACCAATTATTGAACATATACTGTTGCTTTCCTTTTCTAATTTGAAAGTGTCTGTTTCCTGCCTGTCCAATGTATATTTGTTCAAAATACTCAATACATTCTAAGTTAAATTTGCACTATAGCACTAAGTGAAGTCTTCTTTATGAGCCTATATACATTTATTCAGACGAAATGTGTCAGCTATGTCCAGCCATGTGTTGAGAGAGATGTGGAAGCACTGACTCTGCTGAGTGTTTACGGACTTAATCTTTTCTGTGCTGATCAGAACTATATTCTGGAAATCTGACTAATTCTCCAGATCTTTCTGTTCAAAATGCTTATTGTGGTCTGGTGGCATATTTTTCTCTTTTTTTAAGCTTCAAATGTGAAATCATACATAATTTATATTTTAATGGGCCCACAAAAATGGAAAACTGAATTTTTCCTGCATGTTTGAAAAAGTTGCCGTGTGTAAGCAGTTTCAAAAACATATCAGTGCTTGCAGTCCATATATAGAAACTAAGCTGCAAAAAACAGCCTATTTACAGTTTGCTGTTGGTGTGGTGTCACAAAAACAAATGCATTTACATGCAACCATCTAATCAACTCGGAACAGTTTAGCCCCGCCCACTCAGGCTGAAGTAATAAGAAGTGTTTCAGCTCAGCCAGGCAGAACAGAGCTTACTTACCTAAATCGTACAGTAACATAAACATCCTGTTTTATTCTAAGGGAGAAGGAGTAATGTAAAAATTACTACCACTCTTTTTTAAAAGGTATAAACAAATCCTGGAAAAAATCAGATAAAAATGAAAGATATTAACCTTTCAAATACTGTGCTGATATTGTATGCCGTTTTAAATTCTTTTTAAAATATAACAACAGAACTGAACCTTATATCTTCACTAAAGTACATATAGGTGTGGTATAGAGGTAAGCACATTTAAGATTAATCGTAGCTTAGCTTTAGCTTAGCAAGAAACTTTTTTTTTTAAATGTAATTAAATGTGCATAGGATTCTGCCCACTGCCTTTTTCCCTTTGTTTTTGTTTTTGTTTTAATTGCAATGCTTTTTTAATTGCCTTGGGTTCGACACATCGTTTAATTTATTTAACCCAGTTTCCTTTATTTTTTTCTTGTTGTTTTTTGTCACCTGGACCATTGCAGCGCAGCTTAATTGCTGGAGCTGGGCGCATGCTGTCGTTTAAGGCCAGCATCGTCCTTAATAAGAGCTCGATTGATTCCCGGGCTGTTTCCATTTCTTCCAGGAGCTGCTGAAATATAGTGAATTATGCTGGTCTCGTTTTAGCTCTAGAGAGACGAATTAGAGGAGACGACCCTGCTCACGTTGTGTTTTAAAGTACTCCGGCTTGGGCTAATCCTTTGTTTCTGTTAGAGCAAGCCAGGCCACGCTGACAGACACCAGGCTTTGCAATCAGTGCCATTCCGGACATGGGCTTTACCACTTTAACCTATTGCACCCCTCTGAAACGGGACCATTTCTGGGGAGAAAATGTCTCCAATATGTCAGGGGCCAGTCCCCCTTTAGCATGACATCGGTCCTGAAGACAAACGACCGGCGTGACAGAAGTCAATAAGAATGTGATCTAAAAGCAATAAGCGCTCGGAATCCCAGCATCCTCGGAGACCCGATAGTCATAATGTGCAGCTGGAAGCCCTGAGGGGCTCTCTTGCTCTCCTTTTTCTCGTCCCCCCACTCCCTCTGTTCCGTCGTCCTTCATATTTGCTAACTTTGGAACAGGTTAAGTTTAAGCGTTCCTCAAGGAACACCACTGGGTCCCTTTTGGATTTGAACTCCAAACCGGCAGACTCAGAAATTCCCCTTCATTATTCTTGAATGTTTCCCCAGTGAGTTAATCTGCTAAAGGACACACTCAATCTGTCCGTCAGCTGCGTATGCTCCCATATTAATGCCTCTGAAAACGGCGGTCTTTAAAATGGTTTATAATGGTACTATTGGCAGTGTGTGAATGTGTTCAAATGGTTTGCTGGAAGTTGCACAAAAAGTGAAAATCATCTGAATTTTTTGCTAATGCTATCCAACTTTCAGTTTTTTAAGCTCCTTTTAAATTTCATACCACTGTGCAATTATTCATTTTCAACCCTCAGGTCAGATAAATGTATAAAATGGCCTTAATCCTCTGGTCCTGGACATCTCCACAGGTTCCCAATCACCAGTATTCTAGGAAGCTGTAAAGATGTGTCTGCAGTGATAATGGTTATAAACTCACTGAGAAACAAGAAGAAAATACAGATCTCAAGGCAGATAACTGTTAACAGATAATGTAAATACATCTCTGCTGTATGTTATTCATATTTTATTTAGTCCTGAAACGCTGAATAAAACATCTACAGTATCTTCAGATATTTAGTATTTAAATTACAAAAACAATCCAGCCCTAGTAACCAAGTGCTTGGATGAACCAGATGTTAGTGAAAAAAATATTGTTGTTAGTGTAATTCACCATGATTCCTTCTGGAAGAGCAGGAATCAGTCCAGGTCTTATTCCAGATTGTGGCCTTAAATGGCAGTACATGGCCCAACTCTGGCAGCTACAGCTACACTATGATGTTTGAAGTGACAAAAAAAAGATTCAACAGAAATGTTGGAATCAGATAATGGAAAATGAATTAATTTCATCTGATTCTGTTCTAGATCTATCCAGAATTTCTCATAGTGCTGCAAAGCCAAGTGCAATAGGACAGACTGATAACAAGCACGTTTAGATGATCAGAGCAGGGTCAAGTTGTGAAGTGTTTTGGATTTCTATACAAAAATATTTTAAAGCTTAGAAGTTTTTCAAAGGCAAAAATTTTAGAATTGTATTATTGGTAGCAGGTGATGCTTAGGGTTACAGCTTAGGTAACAGCATTTTGCCATCTTTAATTTAAGTCCACATTGTACGTTATTACTGATGTACATAATAGTAATAATAATAATAATAAAAATAATAATAAGCATCTTTGCTAATCCTCTGAGCAGAGATATATCACAAAATCAATTAAATGTGTGCAAACTCTACTGTTTAATTTTAATATGTCAGAATCCCTTATTTGTGGTCGATCATATTTAGAGTCCTAATTCTGCGTCTCCAGTTAGTAGAACTGGAACTACGAGGCTATCATTGCTAACATAAGAAGTCAGTTATCACCCAAATAGCCCAAAATGTTTCTGTAAAAATACATTAACCAAACTTCTCTTAAACCTCATCCAGCTTTTCAATAAGTTGGCATGTGGTTTGAGTGTAATGAGAGAAGTTTTGCAGAAAAGATTTGGGTGATTATTGACTTTTAGTGTTATCAACATTAGCCTAGAAACTCCAGTTCTAAACAAATCTTGTTCAGAAGCTAAATACGGACTGTATACATCTCTTGGCTGATCGACCACATCTGGGGGAGGTGGAACACTGAGTGAGTTAGATTTTTTTGCTGAACTGTTCTTTTAAGCGTCTGTAGCTGTCCGTGACTCCTGAGTTTGCTTTCTTAAATGCACACAGAGTTTGAACAAATGAGCTGAACAGATTAATAACGTTATTATCAGTCTCAGTCATCTACGGCATGGAAAACGTCTGCTGAAGCTTTGATGAAAAGGCTTTTAACGTCCCAGTTCTCAAACGGGGCAAAAACACTCGCCATGAAAGGCCTGTGGAGGCTTATGGACAGCCCTGACGTTGATGTTTGCATTCATGCTGCTCTAAAAGTAAGCTTGTGTCTTTTCTCCTGACCCTAAATTTGTTGCGGAAGGGGAGTGAAAGACGCAGCCAGGGTTTTTGTGTTTTCAGGCAGAGTGCGAGGTCGTTTCTGGCTCTGATTGGTCTTTTGACATGGGGGGGGGGATTTGGTGGGGGTACAAAGGCGTTGTTTTTACATCAGGAACAGTTTCAGCGTTGTTTGCAGGCAAGCAGTTCTAGATTATATAACATTACCCTTTCACTTTCAGTCATATGTGCATTTGCCAGCCTCACAGTAACACTTCCTTTGTTTGTACTTTTAATTCAGAATCAGAAAACTTTATTAATCCTGGAGTAAGCTGCCTAAATATTTTATTATTCTCATGCATTTCCATACCCCCTCATTACTTTTAAAAATAAATGCTTTTAAATAGGGGTCTAAAAGGCCTAGGTATGGGACCTTGACTTGAGAGGTTCTTCACACATTTTTAGACAGGAATGTCTCTTCCATTCAAAAAGAACCTGTTTTTTAGCACCTGTATTTTTTTTTCCCTGAAAGAAAATATGCACTTTATGAAAAACGCAAATAAACATTTTTTTTCTGAATATATCATAAAACGTTCTCGAAGTTGGACGCGTACAATTGTAATCATTCATCTGCAGCCAGGAAAAGCTGGTGCGATTTACGCCCCGCGGGCCGCAGCTTTTGCTCTCATGGGCGAGCGAGTGTATGTATTTATGGCTGAAGAGAGCCATCTTTCCTGGGGATTGATTGGGTCGGGCTGGGCTGGCGCTGCGGCCGGAGCGGAGAGAGTAAATACCCGAAGACTAATGTCTCTGTTCCTGTGATCAATAAGCACCTCCCGACTTCACTCCTGGCCGCGCTCTTGTTAAAAACAAATTTGTTAATTTTGACAATTTAATTGCCCTCGCCTCGCTCCGGCCTCCGCTCGCATACAGATGAGCATGTGAGCCCGTTCGGAAAAAGGAAGCAGAAGTTAGGAAGCGTAAAACACAACTGGAGGTGTTTGCATTCGCTTCTGCTGAATGAGGGCAATGAATGAGGCGCTTAAGTGGAGCTGATGTCTAAAGGCACTTTCACAGGCCTAGCCGTTTGGCCTCCTTGTGCTCCTTTACTATGTTCCTGAGGTGGCACCTTTTCTTCTGAGAGGTGGTTGGAGTGGAAAAACATCCTGGGGAAAAGTAAATGAAAGTATAGCTGCGTAAATCTAAAAATCTCACCAAAATCTTTACAAATGGACCAATAGAAACATGTCAGAATGAACTACAATCTGTTTATTTTACCTTACACTGAAAATTAAGAACACATTTTCTCCTTCTTTAATGTCACTTTTTGGGAGATTATATTTAAAAATAAATAAATGTAATGGTAAAAAACAAAGAAAAGTCTTCTTTAGTTGGTGGTGTTACTACAAAAATTAGCGTAGTTGGATAGGGATATAGTCAGATGTTGCAAAATGTCATTTCATTTGAAATTCTTAATGGAAAAAAGATGTTTTTTGGAACATTTTAATTTAAAAATCACTGTTAACGATACAAAGTCAATCTTTCAGATCAATCTTACTAGTGTTCACTGCCTGCCTCAGGGTTTGGTGAAGGAGGCTCTGCTAGTTTGGTTATGTTAGCTTCTTGAAAGTTTGGAGAACCACATTATATTTGCTATATTTGCCAGTTTTGTTGTGAAAGGTTTTGTTCTCTGGAAGATATTTTTTTTATATTCTTTTACCATTCAGTTTTTTGGTTGTGTGAACAGGATCATAAAAGTAATGGACAATAAAAAAAGAACTCTAATAGATATTCATACACAAACGTTAACCTCTCTGGATCAATCAGAGATGCCGTTTTTCCATTTGCCTGGACAAGTGTATCAGTGTCGTTGTGGTGGACGGTGGATATAAATATTATTGTGTGCGAATCGTGTTGGTTTGGTGTGCTTTAGAGCACAAGCTCAGCTCTTGGTGTCCACGGTGTGGTGTGAAGACGCACGCATGTGGTACGTATTAGGGAGCTGGGAGCGATTTCAGCGTCGCTAACTCCGAATTCTCCGGGGAGACTTAATTACAGGAAGAACACTCTAAATATCAATGCTCCCGCATACTTTCCATGACAAGCCGCGCTTTTTCTGAGCCTTTGGACCCCTATTTATAACGAGGGTCTGGCTTTTTCGCTCCAAATGCAAATTCACAAAGCCCTGAGGTGATGTGTGCGCAGAAGGAGAGGTCAGAGGTCTCAAGGTCCAGGCCCAACTGGCTTTGGTGCAGATCCTAAGCGTACAGGAAGGTGTGTGTGTATGTGTGTGTGCGTATGTGTACATGTGTGTGTGTGTGCGTACGTGTGTCTGTGTGTGTGTGTGCGTGTGCGTGCTGCAGACAGAGGAGCTGTGGAGCTTCAGAAGAACTTCAGCCTCAGGAACGCTGAGGAACGCAGCCTTCAGTAAATGTTTACAGATTACCGGCTTTCTTAAATAATCTGTGCAGAACCTCTAGTCAGACAGAGTTCAGATCAAACCGCACACACTTTTCCCCCACACGTGCTTCTACTGCGGCCGATGTGGCCGACTGTTATCCAGTGTGTAATCAAGTAGGAAAATATTCACCCCAAAAACAACTTGAAACAACTTTGTCGCTCAGATTATGTTTTTAACTGTGGACCCAATTCTGTGAGTTCTGCTCTGAGAAACCGCTCTTCGGTGTCCTGGTGTCACTTCACTGCGTTTACCGCATGCTTTTCTGTTGCCTCTCATCAGACAACGATCTTTATTTAATGAGGAGTAATCCAT
>JBBPCX010068085.1:0-12575 GCA_037974365.1 Hydrocynus forskahlii | reverse complement strand
GTGTGTGTGTGTGTGTGTGTGTGTGTGTGTGTGTGTGTGTGTGTGTGTGTGTGTGTGTGTGTGTGTGTGAGAATGTGCATGCATCTGATTGCTTATGTCACCAATGGTGCAAAGTAAGGGCCGGGGTATGCAGCGCACACACTTGCTGAGGCTGCTGCTATGTACGCAGTGTACCGACTGTACTTACACGTACTTCATATAAATCTTGAGGATTCCATTATTTGGCAGTGTGAGAAATCATAAAGGTGAGAAAACAGTATCCGATTTCAGTGTGTTGTGAATTGAGGGAAGAAAGATGTAAGAAAGGTAGAAAAAAGACGGAAACAGCTACACAGACGATTGTATGTATTTAAGTGTATCGTGTCAGTAACACGAGGAATATGCCTAGTGAGCAACAATGGTCATGGCACATACCAAAATTTGAAAGCGCTGCCACCCCAGTTGTTGCTGGTAGTGCAACTCATGTACGCGTTGCATACATTTATGGCAGTGTATTCAGATGATGCATCAAAAGCGGCCTGGGAACAGGTGGCAGTGTTCATTATGTCCCAGCCTGACTGACTGACTGACAGACTGACTGACTGACTGACTGACTCACTGACTCACTGACTCACTGACTGACTGACTCACTGACTGACTGACTCACTGACTGACTGACTGACTCACTCGCGCACACACACACACACACACACACACACACACACACACACACCCTCCACCCACCCCAGTCGATCAGCCAAAAAATGTTTCCAAATTTTGCTTTGTGAGTGTTACATTGAAGCTGTCAGGCTAACACTGCCAAGCACTGGAAGTCAGTAGCCACCCAAACTGTTTGCACAAAAATAATTCATAGTAATTTCTCAAATTAAGTTTCCATGGACTTGATGCAGTATGACTTAAAGTGAGCTTTACAAATGAACAGAACTTCACCTCTGTAGGCTGCAGTTTCACAAGAAGTACTGATTTTGGAAAATGACTGCTTATGGTTATTGCCACAAAAACTGATTTTAAATCAGCACTCCCATAGAGTGGCTACCTGGTGAAGTCTTGTTTATTTTATTTTTTTAGCTCCCAGTAAGTCATAAGTCTGTGAAACCTTTATGGAGAGCTGGAGGTGGTTTGAACAGGTTGATTAATGTTTAGTGGATATATTTTCAGGATAGTTTTGGGTGACTGTTTACTTCTCGTGTTTGTTAACCACATTAGCCTTGTAACTCCAAGCTGAAGAAGCAAAATTTTAGACTCTAAGCATGACTTGACTGGTTGTTGTAAGTGGAGAAAAATGTGTGAAGTTTATATTTGAACAATTTCTTTAAAGTAGTTGAATTCACTACTTAGGCTGCATGCTATTTCAACAAATCTTATCACGTACTTGCTCAGCTGAGTCTAATTTATTTTTGCCAGCATGCTCATGTCTCAATGGGAGAGGTGATTGGACTCCTGGGTGGATCGTATGATGATGAGAAGAAAGTGTTGAGGGTGAGTGGTATGGATATGAAAAGAGATCATTTACTGATATGGACTGTTACACTAGAATATTATTATATTATAACTAACATTTAGGCAAAATTCAATAATGTCAATCTATAAAATGAGTGACCAGTCACTAGTAGTGTTACTCTATGTTTGGATCAACAGTGGTATGGTTGGGCAGTTAATGATGTCTTGGGAAACTGAAGATGTTTGTGTTTGCAGATCTGTGCAGCAGAGCCGTGTAACAGCCTGAGCACTGGACTCCAGTGTGAAATGGACCCTGTCTCGCAGACACAGGCCTCTGAACTGCTTGCAATGAAAGGTCTCAGTGTAGTTGGTTGGTATCATTCTCACCCAGCCTTTGATCCCAACCCATCCCTTAGAGACACTGACACCCAAGCTAAATATCAGGTAAGAGATCTTGGTGATTAACAAAGACAATGATTCAAAGAAACACAATATTTATTTATCTGTCTCTTGCCAAATGATACCAGTTCCCTTAGTAACCTGGCATTGTCTAAATAAACATTTTTTCAAATTAAATAAGTTCTCATTGTTGGCAATAAAATCCAGAGAACAAAATGCACAACTAGACACAGGAATCTGACATTACTAACAAAAGGCAAAGTTAGGAATTGGATATGTTATTTGATTTACCAACATTATTTAAGTCACACGTTGAGCATGCTACAAAAACAGTCTTTTTTCAGGCCTTTCCTTACACCACATAATGCAGAGAACTTGAACCGTGCTTTTAACTTTTCCATGCCTGGTCTACTGCCGTGCACTATTTAAAGGATTACCAAAAACCTCCAAAGACTGACTGCGACTTCTAGAGTATTAATTCTAGAGTACTAATATATACAAGGTGAGAACATTTGATTGGACAATTGCACTGGGTGCTTTTCTTGTCTTTAATTGGAACACATTAGCAATTAATATTAATCAGATACCATCAATAGTACTAAATCAATTGAAAACACATTTGTTTAAACTGTTATTTTATTACTAATTCATCTTCGTACTTGGAAACCTTTTTTCTTTTTTGGTTTCATTCTTTTTATTATTTGAATCCTTTGTGTCTATGTGCTTGTTTCTATGGATTTCTGTTTACATTTTTTTCTTTTATTATTGTTTTTGCTGTTTTACAGTTTATGACCTAATGCTGTGAAGAATTTTGAAATGCATTTTATGTTTGCTAAATGAATACCATTTTATTACTTATATACTGTTGGATAATGCATAGTAATAGGGATAGTGGTTGTAAGAGTTTGTAAATTTCATAAAGGGAAACCAATAAAATGAAATTTGCCTAAGGAGGCATACTCCTGGTTCCTGAGAAAAACAAACTTTAAATATCACAGCAAAGAAAACTACCTTCCCTTTTTCTGGCACTCTAAACCATTCTTTCTGTCTCTTGCAGAGTTATTTCTCACGAGGAGGAGCTCCATTTATTGGGATGATTGTGAGCCCATATAACCCCAGTAACCCGTCACCTCTGTCTCAGACCACCTGTCTGCTCATTCAAGAAGAGACTGGGCCTGCTGGGCCTCAGAGTATGTATTGAACCTCTCTCTTTGACTCAGAATGAAGTTGTCAAGAATGTTTAGACATTTAATTGTTCAGATAAATCACAGCAATGTTGAGTGTCCAAACATTGTTCTTTAGTTTCAACACTGTAACATGAATATATTTTTTCTCTTTTATAAAAAAAGAAAATTACCATGACTCCTACATCCATGAACAAATCTAGGATATTTTTTTGTGAGAACCTTTTGGCAGAAAAACATGTCTGTAATGGGACTCTTCGTTTTAGAGCATCCATACAAGTTTGAGTACCAAGTTTCTGCTGAGATTCCTGACTGGGCCGACATGATGAGAAAAGCAGAATGGGTGGTGTTCAAATACAGGGAGTCTCATGGGTTGGTACACTTTTTAAACTTGCGTTATTCGTTTATTTATTTCTTCTTTGGCGCTGTAAACTAGCTTAGAAGTACAAATGAACACAATATAAAACTTACCAAGTATAATACACAGTAGCAAAAATGCTTATCTCGCAAGGTACAACAAAACCTATTACTTCTGTTTACACACCAAATCATTATAATACTTTGAAAAGTAATTGTGTCATTTAGTCTAGGATTTAGGTTTATAGCCACCAGAGCTTGACTTCTTATGCTATGAAGATGCACTCTTGCTCCTTTAAGAAGGTTTGCGTCATTTTTATTTACTCTGTAATCCTCACTGTGCCTTTATTCTCTTAGGTGCATACCCATGGACAAGCTCTATCGCAGAGATTCCTCCCTCACATGTCTAGAAAAGGTAATAAATTAATCAGGAGATTTGTTGTAATAGTGAATGTGCTGAGAAAGCTAAATCGTTCATCTATCTTTCTTACAGTTGCTTGAATCATTGAGAAACGTTCTTACAGAGGTTCTGGAGATGGAGGCAGAGACTTTCCTTGTCCAGATTGAAACTTTGTTCATTACACATTTCATTGATAAGCGACAGACTGCCCAAGATGAGGCTGGCTCCTCTTCTTATCTTCATGAACCAACTGTACGAACATTCACAACCTCTGAGCCCTCAGACAGCAGCACAGCATTGGACTATGATGATTCATTTGCTGCGGAGGAGCAGTCAGTCACTAAAACCAGTTAAAGTTCCTCAAGTCCTGGCAGCCAAGTTACGACCAACACAGAAGTTGGTGTGCCTCAAACACAGTTACTCAGTGCAGAAGATGAGTAATGACGCTTATCTGACCTGACGAAAAGCTTCCATTGTTGAAGACAGAAATGTAAATGTGTTACATTTTCTAAACGAGACCATTCCAAAGATCATTTATAATGTGAAATTGTGTGCCTAGTCTATTAAACCATTTTTGTAGCCTTTAAACACCACCTACACAACTTAGAAAAGGGGAATTACAGGTTCATTACACTCGGATACAGCATGTGTGTCAAACGGCATATTTCATTGAGGAAGTATGGGAGTTTACACTCATTCTCATTTTTATGATTAGTGTTTGTTCTTTACATAAAAGGAGCAACACACAATAGTGTAAATTAAGAATGGTAAAAATCTTAAATAAACTTTTTTTTTTGCTTACTTAATAAGCATTGACTGAAATAGAAAAGACCCACATAATACCTTAATCTACTGTTTTAAGCAAAATGACACATAACTGAAATGTATATCCATGAACTAGATTGTGATAGTTTAATGAGATGTAAAATATCATTTATGGCGTACTAAGATAATGGACTGGGCCTGTTTCTGAATCCCTATACAAGACCACAAGTTTGATAATAAACACATTATCCAATGTCAGTAGCTGGTTTGTTTTTTAAAGGTCTTTGTTTCAAATGTTTTGTGATGAGTATCAAAAAGGCTGGGCTGTGTTCAAACGAAAAGGTAACATTTATAAATTCCTTTGTCATTTAGGCACATTTTTCAAAACGTTTTGGCTGCTATCCATCCATATTAAGTGTGTTAACGGAGCTGTTACACTGTGTGATCGGCACCCTGGCTGAGCATGTGTGACTCCCAGAGTTCAGTTGCTTTGGTTAGTGTGATTTTTACCCACTCTCAAGCATGGAGCTTGAATTGGATTGTGCCTTTAATGAACAGCAAAAGGAGGACTTTGGTCCAGGGCAGAGATGCTGGAAATTTGGAAATACACTATATAGACAAAAAGTGACCATACCATTACTTTGCATTCAAATTGCAGCTATAACAGCTTTCACTCTTCTTGGGAAGGCTTTTTTGCAAGATTTTGGAGTGTTTCTGTGGGAATTTGTGTTCATTCATTCTGTAGAACAACGGTCCCAGACCTTTTTTGCGCCACGGACCAGTTTCATTAATATTAAAACGTTAAGATTGCCTTTCACGGGAAGTAAGAAGTGTGTAAGTAAACAGGTGTGTCCCCATACTTTTGTCCATATAGTGTAACAACTGGATATAACACACGTACTCAGAGATATTTGGTAAAAGTGGCTACTTTTTTTTTTGCGGATACCAAATAATTTAAAACGTGACAACAGCGTAACAGCCCTGTGTGAGTTCGCTCTGATCCACATGCTATGGATGGAGAGCCCGGCCCGACAACGCCATAGAGAGTTTTCTCTACCGCTCTGGCCCGGGGTAGGAACTCTACTCTCAGGAGGAGTGCAAGGAAGGACTGTTTTTCCTGTAGCACTCTATCCCGACAGGAGGATCTGTCATTTGAGTTATCAGTTGAGTTTCAGAGGTCACTGCTGTAACACTGATCTCCTCTACACGAACACCTTCATTTTATAAGCGATAGAAACACGCAGTGATTAGATGACGTGAGTTCTGTCCCGTTAATCACGGCTACTGTCCTTTATTTATAAGAGTAAGTCTTTATTGTACTGCCTTAGCTTCAGTGGGGCTTTAGTGAAGCAATGCTGCTGTTTTTAGTACCACATAACTGTAGTTTTATCCTTGCTACAATGGCTTTTATAGCTTATCTGGACAAGTTCACAAAAGTTTTATAGCTAAGTGAACTGTGTAGTTTCAAGTATCAAGACCTGTATCACGTATTATCTAGATCGATACAATGGTTTGGATTTGCCTTCGTCTGTTTAAAACCCAAACAGTGACCCCTCTACTCACACTCAAACGGTTCGGAACAGTACATGCTAGACCTCTGCTTCAGTGTCAGCAGCACTTCACTCAGGGAAACACAAGACTGACTGTCCCTGGCCGCAGTTCTAGGTCATGGGCCAGACCTCAGCCAAGCCTCATTTGCTCTGGTGCTGTTCAAGGTCTCCACCTTTTCTCCTCAATAACAAAACCTGCACAAAAGTTCCACACTTCAGCTGGACTCCGAGCCCTACCAGCCCCACTCTTATGGCTGGTCTTCAAACCTCTCCAGAAAGTGGCAGCTATTATCCTTGGAAGGTGAGAGACCCTTACCTTGCTAGAAGTGGCTTGGACAAGACTTTGTTTCACACTTAGTCAGTCATGAAAGGGTTCTCTTGGCTGGGTTGGTTTCCCAGACAGGGATTAAGCCAAACTGGATGATCTAGTATTCTGAATGCCGATTCTGCATTGGAAGGAAAATGGAGCCCAGGACTAGGCTTAATCCCTATCTGGGAAACCTGCCCTTAATTTTAATGAGAGAGTCTGCCTGTGAAATGTGAATGAGTAACGGTTCCAGTGTTCTTTCTGTGTTTTGTGCCACTGTGTAAGTATCTGATAGCTTCTTTACTACACGACATAAGAAGTTGGACATCTATCCCATAATGAAGGTTTTCTTAACAGATCAAGTCATGTCAAGTGGGTTTATTGTCATTTTAACATTATCCATAGTATACAGTAAAATGAAACAACGTACCACGGTGCAGTACAAAAACAGAAACAACACAAGAGTATCTATGTGTGGACAGAACTGCACAAAGTCTTACTCCCAGTGCAATTAATTCTCACAACAGTTCTTTTAAAACATCACTCCTTAGAACGGAAACTAAAGTCCTGCATCCTGAAGGGCAGATTAACCTATGTCACTCCAAAGATCTTTGCTGAACCACTTTGTTAAAAGCATTCCCTGTAATGGTTTGTTTGTGTTCTTTGGCAGGGATGTCTCAAAACAGTATGTATTTTTTTCAAGAGGCGAATTGCATCAACTAGTGATGCCCCATGCATGCACACACCTTATGAAGTTGCCAGGTTTTAAAATTAGAAAGTCATTTACTTTCCTGTTAAAAACTTAGATATAAATATCACCTCTGGTTTGGTATAAGTTTTAAATAGGTGTGGTCTAATCTGTATTTCTGTGTCTAAATTTAGATTGTATCAAAATTATGTTTAGCATTAGGCGCTTGTAACTGTGTTTTCTTCTTTTCTGTTCCTGTTTACTTTGACAGGCTGTTGAATACTGTTCTGGATCTGACTTCCTCTTTCTTCCTTCCTCTGTCTTTCTGCATGTAGAAGCATCAGGAAGTGGTGGAAGGCTTTGCCGCCCAATAAGAAGCAGCTTTTCCGTGAGTGGGCATGGAAGCGGCAATGGCACCTGGCAGGAGCTGGAACAGGGCTGCTGCTCCTCTTCTCGCTCTTTTTCTTCACACATCTGGAAGAATGTCCAGTCACTGGCAGAAGCAGATTGCTGGTTTTTAGTAAAGAGAATTTTATTAAACTGGCCCAACATGCTTCAGATGTGGTAGGACCGCAAGGAGACAAACAATTTGCTTCAATTTTATTCACTATAATGTTCAAGTGAGAAAATTCTGGAGTCTTTAAATGACCAGAAGTCTTATTTGTCTCTCCCTTTCTCTGTTTTATTCCTACCCAGTGCATGGAGGAGTATGCAAATATGTTCCTCCCTGTTTCAGACACCAGGCATCAAGTGGTTGAGTTAGTCCTCCAGCACTTGACTCAAAGGAACCAGGATATTGAAGGCATCAATTCTTTGCCCTGGAATGTTCATGTGGTAGAGAGTCCTGAGATCAATGCCTTTGTTCTGCCTGTGAGTCAGTCAGGAGAATCAAAGAAATCGGTGCTTTTAGTCTAAAAAACGAAGTGAAACATAATGTAATATTAGTAAAATTTGAGATAGTGGGGGCCAAAGCTTTTCTTTTCCAGCTGACTCAAAATGTTTTTATCTTCTTTTGATTTTTATGCATCACCTTTTGAGTATCCCTAAATGTTTTATGCATCTAGCGGTAGCAATTAAAAAAGGACAGTGTTTGCATTTGTTTTCCAACACCATGCCAGGCTTAAACCTTAGGCTCAGCGGCATTATTTTAGAGCTTTAATCAGGCCCGAACTTTCTGGTCAAACCCCAGTACAGTCTGAGAAATTTCTGTCCAAATCAGAAATGACATGCAGCATCATGATTTGAGCCTAAACTGGACCAAGCCTGACAAAATTCTGTCTGAACCTGACTGGACCTGACCTAATGTTGAATCTGAAACTGAACCAGAACTGGACAAAGTCTCACCATCACTCAAAGTGCCCCATAAAATGTTTTATCATGCAGTCACAATAAAAGGCATTTATTAGACCACAGATACATCAAATGTAAAACAATATGTACATTTATTACAATCAGGCATCCTGCTTTAATGATTTTTAAAAAAAATCAAAGCGCTTTCAAACAACACTCAAAATGTTTTAAACTAGATATTTTTTATGCTGTGCTTTACAATGTTTTAACCCTATTATTAGTGCACCCGGTTTAAAGTGTGTGTGTTATTGTTTGTTTATGTGGATGTGAGGCAGAATGGAGAGGTATTTGTTTTTACAGGAATGCTGGAGGCTGTTGCAGATATCCATCAGCTGACCTTTGTACTGGGGCATGAGATGGCCCATGCTTTGATTGGTCATGCTGTAAGTATAACTGGGGCATTCACTGGCTGTCATTTCTGTTAAACCATGGACATGGAATTTATTCCTTAATCATTAATGAAACTTTTTTTGCTGTGTGCGCTTCCAGCCTGGTTTGCCTGTTTCATCAGTATCACGTTGGCCTGGAGTGTGTGGAACTCACAGTATTTAAAGAGATACAGAATTATTCCATCCTCCTCCTCACTGCTCTCTCAAGTTCAGCCTTAGAGGCTAAACACTCTTCATTGGGTTTAAACTGCCTGTTTATTTCTCTTTGGCCATATCGTGTTTTGCTTGCTTTCATCTCCATACTGAGGTTAAATTCCAATGAAGTGTGCTTCCCCTTCAAAAATGTACTTAGTGCAATTAAGAGCTCAGTTTTATTGGCAGTGGTGTGCTTAGTTTCAGCGTTGTTGCATCAGTACACCGAGGTGAGTCTGAGGGCAACATCTGAAAGTGCGCAGCAGAGTCAGCGCTGCAGTGAGGGCATGGTGATGGTGCTGTCCATGCTTGTTATGGATTTAGATAAAGTACAGACCATCATTATTGGAGTCCTCATCACGCTGACAATCAGTGACAGCCATAGCAAGAGCATTTATTCAGCTTTCTTCACAGATTTGGGGTACCCTCTGTTTCTGTCACATTAAACTTTTAAAGGAAGCTGAAGAAATAATTTGACAGAAAATCAAGTTCACATAGTTTTCTTTCAACCTTAATGAAATGGATCAGCCAATAAAAAAAATTGTGGTCAAAATGCAGGATTCAATATGATTTCTACTACTAGCTTTGCAACATACTTTTGTCCATTTTCCTTTGTGGTAATGATTAAATCCTTCTATTTCATATTGGCTACAAGACTGTGCAAAAGTTCGCAGAATAAATGCAAACAAACAATAAAACTAAGTTTGTTTTGTTTGTAAAAAAGTAGGCGTTATTTTTTGGACTGGTAAGGTGTGGTTCCAGATTTCTCCTTAATGCCTCCAGCCGTTGCTTGGATTTGTGAAATTCCATCAGCAGCCCTTGATTTAATGCAAGGAAGTACTGATTGGGTCAAACCAGGTTTTTGATGGGAACTACAAGTAATCCAGTGCTTCCACAAGGAACACAATGATATATAAAACCACTATTAATTGTATAATATTATTTGTTTACATTTTTTTGGTTATTTGTATTTGTTATTTATATGTATTTGTAGTTTTATTTAGTAATATTAATGTGACAAAACACACACTGCTCATCTAAACAGGTTTTAAGTATTATTATTTTATTTATTTTAGGTTTTAAGTTCTGTACGTTATCCTTCAATGCAAAACTAAATAAGCAGACTTCAGACACCAAACATGTCTTGTCTGACTACATTCAGTAAATAGGGGAAATGGTCTATATTAGCTATGCCTTTCAGGAATAACTCATTTAATTTGCATGGTAATGTGTCTTTTTGTTATTTTAATACATGAATGTGCATTTATAAAGCCATAAGTCAGCCACCTTGCCATGTCTCTTACAGTGTATCTCACTCACTTAATCACAGAGTTGACTGTAAGCATATTTGCATGAAAATACAGTATTCTTTTTTTTTTAAATGTTACCATTTAAAATACAATGGGATGTCAGATCTCTATCTGTTGCTCTTAAATGATTACCTTTCGGCTGGGTGTGTGTATGAAAGTGTGCGCATGTGCGTATGCATGTGAGGGGCTCTGACTTTGGAGGAAGATTGGATATTTATAAGATGAGTGTCTGGTTTGCCTGCTGTGAGACTCAGATGAGAATGAATGAAGTGCGTGTGAAAGGCTCTCTGACTGCCAGGCTGCTGGGAATGAAATGACTGAGCTTTTTTAGAGGGATGGCAAGCGAGATGTGTGTTAACTTTCTGAAAAGGCGGTTTGTTTTGAACAGGATTGGTTTTGATGGCTCTCGGAGGTAATATAAAGTTGTGATGCCATCTGCATTGCGGCACATTTTGTTAATGTCGCTCACTGAGCCATTCGCAGACTCTGACTGTTGAGATATCAGTTTCCTTGATTTGCACAGAAGTATTTTAATTCAGGTGGTGATTGTTTTTCTGTGTTTATTAAAATTTTTTCGGATTTGGTTTTTCTTATTGCGGTTTTAGAAAGTGCTCATGCATAATTGGCCTGTCAAAGAGCGTGATAAACAGTAAAAAACAACATGCTTCATAATTTCGTTTTACAAGCGCATAACACAAACAAATTAGTGTCTGAATGATGAAATGAGCTAATATAATAAAAACAAAACTACAGAGCTCTGCCTCTTACACTGAATATTAAAATAATGAGATTTTTGTGTGGTCTCTCTCTCCCTCTCACTCTCTCTGTCTCTGTTTCTGTCTCACTTTCTCTTTCTGTGTGTCTCTCTCTCTGCATCTCTCATTTGCTCTCTCTCTGTCTTCCTGTCTGTCTGTCTGTCTCTCTCTCTCTCTCTTTCTGTGTCTCCCTCTCTCTGCATCTCTCTCTCAGGCTGAGCAGGCCAGCATGTCTCATGTTGTGGATTTGTTGTCTCTGATCCTGTTGACAATGATATGGGCCGTCTGTCCTCGAGACAGCCTCGCTGTGCTGGGCCACTGGATACAAAGCAAACTGGTCCAGGTGAGGAATGTCTGAGGATTAAAGCGATACTTTGGCAGAACATCAGATGTCCACAAATTTCACAGTTCCCCAGATCTAACCGATCAGCAGTTATATAACTGAATAGGACTGTGACAATAAAATAAATTTGAGATTTGGTATATCAAATGATTAAGGGCTCATGGTTTGATACACTCACAGTATATTCAGCAGAATAAAGAAAACAGTTCAGCATTCTTGCAGTTATTAGAGTGAAATTTTAATTACAAAATGAGTGTGTTCAGTTATGACAGTTTACTAATGAACCCAGAGCTGCAAGCTGGGGAGCTGACGTATGACACGAATGTGCTGGTCTGGGTTGTTGATTGGTGCTGGTTTAACACTATGAGTGATTAACTTGCATCGAGTATCAAATTGATTGTACTGCTTATTACACCCCTTCTGATAAGCCTAACCTTTTTTGTCCTTTTTGATAGATTTCAGATATTCAGTGTCATACTCTATGGTCAGTTCATATGACATAATAAATAGACTGTTGTTCTAAGTATGCTTTAGTATATTTCAAGTTCAGTAAGTTTTAGTATATTTTTCCCTCTCAGCATGCCAAGGGTGTTAATTTAAAATACACTTTTAAATAATACCCTTAAACTGACATGAAAAATAATAATAGGTTTAAGTGTGATTCAGTATGTGAATAATGACATTTATTCAAGTATATTTCCCAGCAGCACACTAAAGTACAACTCAATGTATTTCTATTACATATTTAAATAAATACATATTTAAATGTGTAATATATCATATGTAGTTACATTATGTAAATAAAATAATTAACAGACATGCATACTTTGGATGTGAGATATATGTTTAATCAAGTGTAATTTAAAATGTAATGTTATAAATGAAATAATGTTTTTCTGCTTCCTTCACTTATACTATTGGTTACTGAAGTAACCTTCATTTTTGCAAGGATTCTATTGCGTTTTTTTGCCATTTTTATTCAACTACACAACTGGTCAAAAGTTTTAGAACACCCCAGTGTTTCAAGCTTTTTTAAAATTGAAATTCAAACAGTTCAAGTCCAGTGAACATCACAAAATGGTACAAAGGACAGTGCTGAACTGCGAGAGGTTTAAAAATGGTAAGGTTACCCAGAAGTGGGAAATA
>JBBPCX010068084.1:0-12575 GCA_037974365.1 Hydrocynus forskahlii | reverse complement strand
GGGGGGGCAGTAAGCAGGGTGTGTGGAAGATGTTTGTAGTGCCTGAGGTGTCTGAGGTGGAACTGAAGTGGGGGTGGGGGTGTCTGCAGCAGATGTTGAAGACTGCATCCAGGATGAATCAAACCTGTTGAAGAAGTGATTCAGTTCATTTGCCCACCTCACATCCCCCACCGGCACAGCGTTTTGTTCTTTGTGGCTGGAGATGATTCTAAGGCCTCTCCAGACTTTGCTAACATTGTTCTGCTAAAGCTGGTTTTCCATCTTCTGATTGTAGCTGTCCTTCCCATTCTTGAGCAGTATTTTCAGCTCCTCCTTGTCTCCTGATTTGAAGGCCCTCTTCTTCTGCATGAGGAAGGTTTGTTGTTAGGGAAGTAATGCACAGCCCTGGTGGCAGGTGACAAGGCTGTCGATGTCCTCCCCATGGTCATCACAAAACATGACACACACAGTAGACTCAAAACAGTCCCTTAGCCTCCTTACTCTCCTCCAACTATCTCTGCACTGTGCGGGTTACTGCTGGTTCCCTGCGCACTACGGGCTCATACACAGCGACAAGGTGCACCAGACAAGGTGCACTAAAAGCCCTTCAGAGAGTGATCTGTGTAGCAGAATGCTGCTGTAGGTCTGCTCTCCCTTCCCTGCTCTCCCTTTACACCAGGAGATGTAGGTTCAGAGCAACTTGTATCTTAAAGGACTTGTCCCACCCCAGTAACGGACTGTTACAACTTCTGCAATCAGGCAGAAAGTTCCTTACTGCCATGGCCAAAACAGAGAGAGGAGGAAGAGGAGCTTCTATCCTCAGGCCATTCAAGTCCTAAAACAGAACATGCCCCCCTCCCCTCATAGCATTGCCTATCAGGGACTGATATAGCACCTCATTTCATATTCTTTGTCATACTTCATATCTGTTTTCATGATTTATGATTACATTACATGCTGCTACACTACTCTGTTTGCATTACTCTGGTCATTCTGTTTACATTGCTGTGCTAACATGGTACAATGCACTTTAAAATCCCAATGACACATTGTACATATGTAAATCTGTCAAATTGCTGCTACATTTATAATTCCAAAAAACATCTAAAATTTAGCTTACAAGTTTTACCTCAAACTTGTGTCGCTCCATGTTTAAGCTGTTTTAATTTTTTTTAGATTTGAGTTTTAGAAATGTTTAGATTTGTGCTTCTAAATGTAAAGTTGTACTTACTTTTATACTTATTTCTACATTTCTACATAAACATTACTTGTTTAGAAGGTGTGAGATTTACTAGACTGGTGTTAAAAACACTGATGTCCTCTTAATCAGCTCCATGTGCTCAGCTGTTCATTTGCGCTTCTAGATGTAAAGTTGTACTTACTTTTATACTTATTTCTACATTTCTACATAAACATTACTTGTTTAGAAGGTGTGAAATTGACTAGACTGGTGTTAAAAACACTGATGTCCTCTTAATCAGCTCCATATGCTCAGCTGTTCATTTGATTCCAGTGTTTGCTCATTAGTCATGCAGAATGATGCTTCTCACAAGGCTAAAAAACATTCTGTACAAAGGAATAAGCAGAAAGAAATAAATCTAATACAGCCTATAGACAATCTGTGGATCAGTGGTCTTCAAACTGATCCTTAGGGCCACATATTTGCTCCCTCTGTATGCACTGTGAGTTAGGTTGGAGCTGAAACGTGAACTGTCTGGGGCCCTAAGGACTGGTCTGAAGACCACAGCTATTAACAATATGCAATATGCATTATAATAAAATAATGAGGTTCAAAGCAATGTGGCCAGATAAAACAAGAAAGGCATAAATACATATACATATAACCTATATACAGTGCACACTTGTGCTGTAATTTAATAGTGAATTCCGAATGACCATGTGCTCCAGTAAACATCATACAGCGACAAAATAATTTTCACCATCAATTATTAATACAATGTTAACACTGGAGATGTGTTATATAAGATGCCGACTATATTGATATATTTACTACATGTTCAGACACTGTACTAACTAATAAGACACTTATTAGTTAGTATAGATACTTTAAGGCACACCCATTGCTTACACAGGTGTTTAATTGTACATATGTGTAATCTCCAAAGAAAAGCACTGCTAATAAAATGGGAGGCTCTGGAGAATGTGTCAGAGTGGAATTTGTGATCCAAAATGAACATCAGTACCTGAGCTTACTAATGCCCTTATGACTAAAGCAAACCCTGGCTTCCTCTGCCAAGAAGCTAAAACTTGGTCACAGTTGGTTCTTTAATAATTCATTGGAATCAACTCAAAAATTGTTAAATAAACAAAAAAACAAACCTTTTGCCATGACTATTCTAGTCTCCTGACCTAAATCCGGCTGAAAACCTGTGCACTGAGATCAAGAGGTAAGTGCGTTGAGATCAAGAGAAGCCCCAAGACTCTGCAAAATCTGGAGGAATTATTGCATTGAGTAATGATTCATTTCTCCCTGTCTTATAAAATACTTCAAGAAAGAATTCAGTGTGTACTGATAACAAAAGGGGTGTTATATACTTTCACATGGAGATTATATACCTCTGTTTTTAGCTGACTTTCAAGATTCAAGATTCACTTGAATCACCTTTCACTCATATTGAATAAGGGTGCCAATATTTCTGGAGGGAACTGTATAGGTTAGGCTTCCTAAATAGAGATTACACCTAATTCTGAACTACACAACATTCTGAATCATGACTGAAAGGAAAATGTATTCATAGCTTATGCTTAATTCCTGTCCAGACGACCCATACTATATGTTCCAGAAGATTTCTACGTCAACACAATTTTGTTTTTCTGTTTACTTACCTTCAGCAAATTAACATAATATATATTACAGTTGTGCTCATAAATTTACATACCTTGGCAGAACTCATGATTTCTTAACCATTTTTCAGAGAATATGAATTATAACACACAAACTTTTCTTTCACTCATGGTTAGTGGTTGGCTGAAGCCATTTATTGTCAAACAACTGTGTTTACTCTTTTAAAATCATAATCACAAACAAACTACCCAAATGACCCTGATCAAAAGTTTACATACCCCAGTTCTTAATATCATGTATTTCCCCCTTTAACATCAACGACAGCTTGAAGTCTTTTGTGGTAGTTGTGGATGAGGCTCTTTATCTTCTCAGACGGTAAAGCTGCCCATTCTTCCTGGCAAAAAGCCTCTAGTTCCTGTAAATTTTTGGGCTGTCTTGCATGAACTGCACATTTGAGGTCTCCCTAGAGTGGCTCAATGATACCGAGGTCAGGAGACTGAGATGGCCACTCCAGAACCTTCCCTTTAGTTTGCTGTGGTCGAGTTTGTATTGTCGAGGTGTTTTGGATCATTGTCATGTTGGAATGTCCAAGTACGTCCCATGCTGTCAGGTCTGGGGACAGTGACGGTTGGCGGTTTTTGTATTGTGCATTTCCTGAGCACACCGGGTTTTAGTTAGTTCATTATTTGTTTCAGCTGCCGGTGTGCTCAGAAGAAAGCATGTTTGTTTTGGGATTGGTTCATGGGTTTTGGGTTTAGGGTAATTAAATTCGTTAGGGACTGACCAGAGTAGTCTGTCCACCGTAAGACTTGCGTGGTTTATGTTCAAGCTCCTGAAGTCCTGGTTTTGTGTTGAGTTAGGCCCTTGTGCCTGTTTTCTTTATGTTTAATAAAACCATCTAAAATGGAAGTCTGTGTTTGTGCCAGCATTTACTGCCAGGAGAGAGAGGGAGAATGTGACACATGCGCAACTTCCGGACTAATGAGTGCAAATTTTCCTATTTTTTTGATAACTTACTGCATTCATCTTGCCATCAATTCTGACCAAATTTCCTGCGCTTTTGTAGCTCACACATCCCCAAAACATCAGCAATCCACCACCGTGTTTCACAGTAGGAATGGTGTATCTTTTATCATAGGCCTTATTGACTCCTCTCCAAATGTAGCATTTACAGTTGTGGCCAAAAAGTTCAATTTTAGTCTCATCACTCCAAATGACTTTGTGCCAGAAGGTTTGAGGCTTGTCTCTGGGCTGTTTGGCATATTGTAAGCGGGATACTTTGTGGCATTTGCGTAGTAATGGCTTTCTCCTGGCAACTCGACTATGCAACCCATCTTTCTTCAAGTGCCTCCTTATTGTGCATCTTGAAACAGTCCTGTATTTCATCTGAAGTTATTTGTGGCTTTTTCTTTACATTCCAAACAATTTTCCTGGCAGTTGTGGCTGAAATATTAGTTGGTCTACCTGACCATGGTTTGGTTTCAACAGAACCTCTAAGACCAACCATTATTGTTTAGCCCTACTTTCTGTAAGTGCAACTAGTAAGTGCTAATCAGCGAGCGCGTGAACACTAATGGAGTAGAGCTTTCTCCTGATTCATAACTCTGTCTCAGTTCTCTGTTGGCTTGAAAAAGAGTCTTTTATTAGATTTACCACCTTAAGTTATGCATGTATGTTTCTGTGTGTGTTATATGGGTCAACAGCCCGCTGTGTGTTGGAAACAGCAGATAAACGCTACACTCCAATTTTCTCTTATCTGATATGTTTTATTCTGGACTGGTCTGGATTTGTCAAACATGGACTCCACTGTATGCAGAGCTGGACAGTGACTAGTTATGTATATTCAGTAAGATATACTGAAAGGACCCATTTCTTGGCATTTTATTTTTGTTTAAGTGAACTTTTATGTGGTTTTATAATTCAGTTTTACTCATCATTTTCAGCTTCTCTTTATCCCTCAGACTTTACTGTCTTTAAGACCAATAACAAATTTTCATTTGCTGCCTTATATTGTTCCTCAATCAGTCTGACTGAAAAACTACATAGCTTCAGTTTGAAAAAGTAGAGTTTAGCTAGTTTTAGTGATACCACAAAAACAAATGTTTTAATATGTTTTTACAGTGTTTAAGTAACCTGGTTAAAAAAATAATTAGTTTATAAAGATTCTAAATTGTATTTCATTTTGTGTTTTCCTTTTATTTTATTTGGATGATGTGTAATTTACCTTGTTCAAATGTTAGCTGTTCTTTATATTTATATGTGTTTATTGTCAATGAGAAGTCTTGCTAAATGGCTACCTAACATTTTACCCTGACTGATATGGGTGGACATACATTTTCCTGAAAGAAAGTGAACTTCCCTGTGCTGGATTGTTGTTTTGGACTACGATATGGACTAGTGGGTGGATTTAATGGACATGCAGCTGATGCAGATATCACGCAAGTGGCATGATTGAACTTTGGTTTTTCTTTTTTTTTGAGAGTGAAGCAGCCATTTTAAGGCTATAACACACCTGTGCCCTGAACAGACTTGCACTGTGAGATTTTGATTTCACTGGGTTTTATTTGTTCAAAAATTTTAAGTATGTGTTAATTAATTATTTGTTGTCTATTCATGTGTTTAAAATATTATTTGAATGTAACTGTGTTGCATGTTGGTGTAGAAAGTAAATTGTTAATTCTATTTTAACCTGCTTACTGTGGACAATTGAGTTAATAATGTTTTAGTACATTATTGTGGCATTATTGGGAATTCACATTATTTAGTACATTACTGGGAATTCAAAGTAACATTAGAAGGAAGACAGGGTAGCTCTCTCTAACCCAGGGGTGCCCAACCAACCAGGAGTGATTCTCAGTCGATTGTGAAATGCATCGCAAGCATCCGTGCGCATATGTGCCCATTTTTCAGTGTGCATTTAGCAAGAAAACATGTCAGAAGCCAAAAGATAAAAAATGTATCATTTTCATTCTGAGTGGGAAGAGGACTTCGAACTCAAATTCGAAGTCCATATGTCTTATATGCAATGTGAGTGTGGCTTTACTGAAGAAGGGCAATTTGGAGTGGCATTTCAAAACGATGCACAAAAGCTACGAGACCGAGTTCCCAGCTAGAACAGCCATACACAGCCAAAAAGTACAAGACCTGAAAAGCAGCACAGCAGTCACGTTCTTGCTAAACACAGGAAATCTTTCAAGGAGGGTGAAGTTGTTAAAGAAGCATAAGAAGGGTGAAGTTGTTAAAGAAGCATTGGTAGATGCTGCAGATGCACTCTTTGTTGGCTTTAAAAATAAAATGGAGATCATGGATACTCGGACTACCATTACACGCCAACATGGGCGCCGGAAACATTATAGCGTGGGGGACTTTTTGTTTCCCGGACAAGCGCATATCCCTTGACACCCACCCATTCCCTTCCTGGCCCACGACGGTTGAGACATACACCTCTACACGATACATCATTTCAATTATCATTTTATAATTCACCAGCAAGCATTATGTGGCAAAATGTTAAACATGAAATAAGTGATGGATCTAGCCTTGAAGATTGTGTATTCTGTTCGGGCCCAGAGTCTACAGAGAAGGCTTTTCTCTGCTCACTTGGAGGAGACAGGCACAGAACACACAGACCTGCTCCTGTACACCGATGTTAAATGGCTAAGCAGATATTCATTTTAGAGTAGATTCACTACTAGTTGCTGCCTGAAATAAAAGATTTCCTGAAACTTTCCAAACATGCAGAATATGCACAGCTAGAGAACTACCAGTGGTTTTTGGAGTTAGCTGTCCTGACAGATCTTACTGAACTCAGTGAGCTTAACTTAGAGTTGCAGGGTAAGGGTAAGCATATAATCAACATGGTCAGTTCAGTGAACACATTAAAAAGCAAGCTACAACTGCTTTCTGGCAGGCTGCAATGCTGTGACTTGCAGAACTTTCTTCACACGCAGGCAGAACTTCAGCATCAGGGTAAAGACTTTGTGCAGCTTGACGGTTCACGTTATAAGGAGCAAGTTCGGATCATCTTGCCAGAATTTGTCAAGTGCTTTACTGACTTTGCATCCATTGAACCTATTGCCAGCTACCTGTGTTTTCCACTTGGTGCCAATATTGATGTGGATTGCACTGTTTTCACAGTAGTAGGACTGTTCCACTTGGATACCTCTGCTGTTGAGAATGAGATTATCACACTGCAAAATAATGTTTAAATGAAATCCAGGGCAACACCTGACATGAATGGAGAGTTCTGGAACTTACTACTGGAACAAAAGTATCTGCTGCAACAAAAACCTCAGAAAGTGTGTCTTGAACTTGACTGTACTTTTAGGATCAACCTATTTTTGACAGTCTGCTTTCTCTTACATGAAAATCATCATGGCTTCCTATTTGAACTGGTAGATCTCGTCACACTGGCCACTTGAAAAGTAGATCTTGAGTTAAAAAAGTTGTGCATCCCTGCTCTAACCTGACAGTCCAGTTAGGGGGGCTGCATAAAATAGGAGGCACCGCTGGGATATATTTTGGGTTCCTAGTTCATAGACTGCAGTTTGGGTTCAGAGATTGCAGTTATAGAGTAGAGGTAAAATTGAGAGGAGTTTGGTAGAAAAAAATGTCAAAAAGAGTTGACTTAGAGTTAAGGGCTGGTGCTGTGGTGAGGGCATAGATGAGGCTCATGTACTCTTGGTCATCAGGTAAGACATTTAACATAAGACACCAGATGTTTTTGGCTTTGTGTGAGTGTAGAAAAAATAGATGAAGCAAGCATTCCCTTTGAAATGCTGCCCACTGACTGTGGAGATGGTCATTTTCTTAGTAAAGTAAGCCACACCTGCTAAGTATTTTAAAATAGCTGCAAGTCAGAGAGAAGATAAAACAACAGGGGAACTTCACATTTTGTTCGCTGTCACAGAATTGCCCACCAGTTCCACCAAGTCTATCCTGCACACTGTTGTTGACTGTTTGAGTCTAGTAATTTTCATCATCTAAGTCTTTTCTCTGGGTTGCTGTCTACTCCAGCTGGGGAGGAGTAATTTGAACACTGGTTAGCATAAGCACAGCTCATGATAGAAGAGTGTGATTGTAGTGCGAGAAAAGAAGCGAAGACTGGTGGAATGTCTTAAAGGTCCGGCATTAGAAATAGTTAAAACCATGCAAGCTAGTGACCCAGAGGGCAGTCCTAAAGTGTACTTGGTAGCACTTGAGAATGCATTTGGGTCTGCCGAAACAGGGGAACACTTATACTTTGCTTTCCAACTGATGCCGGAACAGCCAGAAGAGAAGCTATCAGAATTTCTCAGGAGGCTAGAACAAGCTTTAGAAAAGATTGTTCAGCGAGGTGGCCTTCCTAGTAGCTCTATGAACCAAGTGAGGGTTGAGCAATTGTTAAGAGGTGCGGTTGCTTCAGACTTGATGTAATTCATCAAGGTGACATGAGGTGTGGCTATTACCAAATAGCTATGGCCAAAGAGGACACGGAAAAAACAGCGTTTATCTGTCCTCTAGGATTCTTCCAATTTGAGAGGATGCCACAGGGAATCACAGGGGCTCCATCAACATGTCAAAGGTTGATGGAGAAGGCTGTAAGAGACTGAATTTGCTACAAGTGCTGGTATATTTGGATGACATGATTGTATTTGGGAGGTCTCTGGAAGAGTTGCTCAAAGTCCTAGATCATCTTGGAGCTTTTCCTATGGCCCCATGTGAAAAAGTAATTGCCCCTCCTTGCAAAATCATGAAGTAACTTTGGTTAATCACATTGTTTGGAAAACTGAGTGTTATTTCACTAGCCACACCCAGGCCTGATTACTGCCAGACCTGCTGAACCATGAGATCACTTAAAAAGTAGGGTAAAAGAGCCAGAAAAGGAAGACATCATGCCACGATCTAAAGAAATTGAGGAACAGATAAGAAACAAAGTAACTGGCATCTATCTGTCTGGAAAAGGTTACAAATCATTTCTAAAGCTTTGGGACTCCAGCGAACCACAGTGAGAGCCAATATTCACAAATGGAGAAAACATGGAGCAGTGGTGAACCTTCCTAGAAGTGGTCAGTCTACAAAGAGCACAGATACGACTCATCCATGAGGTCACAAAAGAACCCAGAACAACATCTAAAGAACTGCAGGCTTCACTTGCTTCAGTTAAGGTCAGTGTTCATGACTCAACCATAAGAAAGAGACTGGGCCAAAATGGCATGCATGGCAAGTTCCAAGGCGAAAACCACAGCTGACCAAAAAGAACACAAAGGCTTGTCTCATTTTCCCAAAAAACATCTTGATGATCCCCATTTCTTTTGGGACAATATTCTATGGACTGATGAAACAAAAGATTAATTTTTTGGAGGTGAGCGTCCCATTACATCTGGAGTAAAAGTAACACAGCATTTCAGAAAAAGAACATCATGCCATCAGTAAAACATGGTGGTGGTAGTGTGATGGTCTGGGGCTGTTTTGCTGCTTCAGGACCTGGACTTGCTGTGTTTGATGGAACCATGAATTCTGCTCTCTAGAGCATGTGGCCATTAGTTTGTGACCTCAAGCTGAAGTGTACTTGGGTTCTGCAGCAGGACAATGATCCAAAACACACCAAGTCCACCTCTGAATGGCTTAAAAAAACAAAATGAAGGTTTTGGAGTGACCTAGGCAGTTCATGCTTGGAAACCCTCCAGTATGGCTGAATTAAAACAATACTGCAAAGAAGTGTGGGCCAAAATTCCTCCACAGCGATGTGAAAGACTCATTCCAAGTTATCGCAACTGCTTAATTGCAGTTGTTGCTACTAAGGGTGGCACAACCAGTTATTAGGTTTAGATGGCAATTACTTTTTCACATAGGGCCATGTAGGTTTGGATAGTTTTTTTCCTTAATAAATAAAATCATCACTTAAAAACTGCATTTTGTGTTTACTTGGGTTATCTTTGTCTAATATTTAAATTAGTTTGATAATCTGAAACATTTAAGTGTGACAAACATGCAAAAAATAAGAAATCAGAAATACTTTTTCACAGCACTGTACCTGCTAAATGGCTAACGGACATTTTACCCTGACTGATACTGGTGGATATACCTTTTCCTGAAAGAAAGTGAACTTTCCTGAGCTGGATTGTTGGTTTGGACTCCTCTACAGACTACTGGGTGGATTTAATGGACATTGCGGCTGATGTAGATATCGCACTGAAGTGAGCACATCAGTGGCATGAGTGAACTTTGGTTTTTCTTTTTTTTTTTTTTTTTGAAGCAGCCATTTTAAGGTTACAATGCACCCGAACAGGCCTGCACTGTGGGATTTTGATTTACATTGGGTGTTATTCAGAGTTCAGTTATTGTAATTTAAATCTTGGTTCAAAATATTACTTGAATGTAATTATGTAACACGCTAGTGTGTAAGGTAAATTGTTCATTCTATTTTAACCTGCTTACTGTGAACATTTGATAATGTTTTAATACATTACTCAACATACCTTTAAATAGTCTGGGAATAGCATTAGAACACAGGGTAGCTTGCTCTAACGTGACAGTCCAATTAGGGGCACTACATTTACATATTGCATCAAACTATTTAAGTTTAGTGAAAAAAAAAAGTTAAAAAGAATATCTATATGTGAATATCTATACTTCTAATCAGGTATATTTGTCTAAAATATTTGGGTTCAGGCCCCACGGTGGCGCACTGTTGCCTCACACCTCCAGGGTTGGGGATCTGAATTCAGGTCCTGGCATTGTGCATGTTCTCTTTGTGATGGCGTGGGTTTCTCCCACAGTTCAAAGACATGCGTGTCAGGTGAATTGGGGATTCTAAACTGTAGGTGTGAGTGAATAGTGTGTGTGTGCCCTGTGGTGGGCTGGCACCCCACCCAGGGTAAGTCCCTGCATCACACCGGTTGAACCTGGGATAGGCTCTGGGTACCTTTAACCCTAATAAGGATTAAGCAGTTACAGAAAATTAATCAATGAATATTTAGGTTTACTTTGTACTCAGTTCTGTTGGGCTACATTCACATTGCCAGATGTGATTCAATTGCTATTTCTAAAGGGTCTACTCTCACGTCTGGCCCGCCTTGCACACCCGTCTAGTGGGACCTGTCACCTGAATATTATGCACGCAGGTCCGGTCCCGTCTGAAGTACGTCACACAGGTATGGCTTGGAGCCCAGTGCCGGGCAGCTCAGCTGCTTTGGATTAGTGAGCCTTTGCTCATCAGCTAGGCATTGGGCGATGGGCTTCAGCTGTAGTGTATACTCTCTAAGCTTGCCCTTGTTAAGTTTCTAGTGTTTTCATTTCTGATTGGTTGTCTGTGTCGAGCACCTCCGTGTGTGTGCGTTTAAAGCCTGCTGATTCAGAATTACTGGCGTGTGTTCACCCATATCCTACCCTCACCAGCAGCGGGGTCTACCAGACCGAGCGATCTCTCACTCTCTGTTAGACGCAGGCTTTGCCTCTACCTAAACTTTATCTAGTTTTCCTGCCTCCCAGACTCACGCTTCGGTGCATGGACTACAGCCGGCTCAAGCAGGCAGGCGAAACCCAGACAGCAATCTCCCCGGCTGGCACCGAGCAGTGTGTATCCCTTTACCCCTCTCTGTCTCTGTTCTGTGTCTCCTTGCAGTACTGTCCTGAGTGAAGCCCTGTGGTTGTGTGAGGAATTTCCCCTTCTGCAGCTCCAGTAAGAAAGTGGAGCGCTTATTACCGGCCACCTTTGAGTGAGCTAAGTTTCATTGGGACCGACCTGGCAGTTAGCTGGTCGTGGCCCTCTAAACCCTGCAAACTGAGAGAGCGGACTTCTGGGGCTGGACCTGTACCCCTCTGTTTGAGACTTGTGTTTCAGAGCATGTCGGCTCCATTTTTGTCACTAGTAGAATAAACTCATTTGTTTTGCTCAAGCTCTCTTGCAGACACATTCTTATTGCTCATACCAGCCATGACACCTACATCCTGCTTTCATGGCTGTCATGGCTGTCAGCTATCAAATGAGTGGAATATTGGAGGTGTATTGTATGTGTCCTGTGTCGAACACACATTTGCTGATTTAAAAAAATGTCGCCTCTCTGATGTGAGCAATCCATCAAGTCCTGTTAGACTGGCTATGGACATGGTAGTTGGTTCCCTCCATTCCTTCACTCAAAGCAATGTTTTCTCAGCAAGCAAAAATCCAGACAAACAGGTCAATTGTATATCTCTCTAAGCTGCACAGCATATTAGCTCACATCTGTTTATTTCTGTGCACTGATGTTTAGTTCATCACTGAAGCTTGAAAAGTCTCTCTGGAAAAGGCATCCACTTCATCTCAATGTGATTTACACAGGGGAAAAACAATTATTCAGAGGCTTTTGCTTTTCTTTTGCAATCCCCTTAATGTGCATATATTCGATTTTGTGCCTATAAATAAGAAAAGGATAGTAAGGAGTAATTAGCTTTTTGCAGCATTATGGTCCAATTTTGGCCCATTCCTTTTGGCAAGCCATCTTTAATTATCCAAGAATCAATCAATCAATCAAACTTTATTTATATAGCACATTTTTAACAACTAGAGTTGACCAAAGTGCTTCACAACAGTAAGAGCTAAACATATACTCAGCGCAGCGGTTAATACACAATACACAATACACAATACACAACCTAAGTAAAAAAAGAGAATGAAAAGATAAAAGATTAAAAAAAGAGAGAATAAAAAGATAAAAAGAAAAAAGAATAAAGAATAAAAGTAAAAGTAACATCGTGCCTTAGGTGCCAAAAGCTAGCCGAAACAGGTGGGTCTTAAGTTTTGATTTGAACACAGGCAAATCGGTGAGGC
>JBBPCX010068082.1:0-12576 GCA_037974365.1 Hydrocynus forskahlii | reverse complement strand
AGTTTTTGCTAGTTAGTTTAGAACTGGTCCTGGGAGGCTAACAGACACTAGAAGACAGTCGTCACCCAGATCTTCATTAGAGTGGTGTAGACACATTATGACTTAAAGGTGACATATTATACCTCTTTTTAAACAAGTTATAATAGGTCTATGGGCTGTACAAAACATGTACATGAAGTTCTTTGCACAAAATCACTCTCACATAAAGAGATTTCACCGGCTTTATTATTGACAGTTTCAGTCCCTTTCAAAATGAGCCGTTTTAGGGCTCTGTCACTTTTATGCAAATAAGATGTTGCTGGCTACACCTCACCCATCCCATGCTTACACTACACTATCACTATCCAGCCCTGTATGTTTGACCCCGAGTCGGACCCAGAGCAATGAGCACAACACTTCATGTGTGACTTGCCTTTGCCTGTAGCCACAGTGCTCGGCGTCTTATGCGTGCTCTTAAAACCAGCAGAAAAAAAAGGGCGGATCTTCAACTAATCTAGTGGGGGGGGCTCGACAGGTGAGGGGTGGTTTTATGCAATTTTTTTTATCCTGACATCAGAATATAGGAGCCGTCCAAACGACTCATAGAAGCATATGATTCCTGACACCAAAATCTTTCAATTGACGCACAGAAAACGGATGGATGGTTTTTTTCGTGCTTGAAGTGTTTATAGGAGCAGTAGAGACCCAAATGACGAGACCAAAAAGGATGCATAAAGTGAGTTTTGCATTATATGTCCCCTTTAATGTTATAGCTGTGACAGTGGCCTAAGGTTACCATGCTGCTAGCTAGAGTGGCACAAAGCCTCCCAGCATTAGGCTAGGCAGCAATGGGACTGCGTTTTCTGGATGGAGTGATGGAGCTCCATCTGACACCTTTGAGATGAGTTGGAGTGGAGTTTGTGATCCAGAACTAACGTTACAGCCGTAGTAGCTGACTTCACTAATGCTCTTGTGGCTGCAATCAAATATTAACAGCAGTGTTACAATTTCTAGTCTAAAGCTTTCCCAAAGAGTAAGGGCTGTTACTGCAGCAAAGGAGGTCAAAGTCTCCGTAGTGTTTGAATGAGCATCTCAGAATGTGATGAATCAGATCACTTGAATAAAACGTCATTTTGTAATCTAAAAAAAATAACACTAAAAAATCCTCATACTTTCCCCATTTTGTCCTTTCAGGTATCTTGATTTGAGAGGTTTGTCTTCTGAGACGGGTACAGTGGTCTGGCCTGACCAGTATGGGATCACTGAACGTGACGAGGCCTATAAGAGCTTCAGTTGGCGTGGCTGGGGAGGGAGCAGCGGCCATGATGCACCAATGATAGCGCTGGATGCCCTTCTTGGGGCCAGCTCAAGCTGGGAGGAGCTAATGAACCGAGTGGCGTTTCATGGAGGTCAGCAATCGCTTTTGCTTTTTTCACAATAAATCTGACTTTTCAGGATATCTGAGCAGGACACTGTCTATGATATGAAAGGCAAAATTAATGGAAGCAAACTTTTCATAAATATTTGAACATGAAGCCTATATCTAAATATCAATGCTGGAGCCTGTTAGCCTGTTATCTAATGTTACCTGCTGACCAGGGCCATTGTGCTCTAACGTCATGTTTTTTGAACACTAAGCATGCAAAACTTTTGCAAAATAGTCCGTCAAGATATAAACTTATTAAATATATATAAACTAATTACAGCTAATAAATGTCCTTTCTTTTATAGAATTATGAGTTTGATGTACCATATACGTTGTATAATGTTAAAGTGTACTACTCATCCCACTTTCTATGCAGTTCATTTACAGAAGTTAAACTGCAGTTGCAGCCCATTTTGAATATTGAATTCATCATAGATAAAATGTTGAATTTTTTTAACAATGAATATGTTTATATATGACCACCTACTCCTCTTACATCAGTTTTTTCAAGAAGTATTTCAGTATTTATTGCTTTCCGAGACAGCCAGTCAGGACGGAGGGCATTCACTGATACATTATATGTCATTTACATATGTCTTAAAGCAGCGGCCCCCAACCTTTTTTGCATCACAGACCAATTTAATGTAAAACAATATTTTCACGGCCCGGTATAAATACAACTAAAAACAAAGTGCGTGTGTTTTTTTGCTGGCTTGTGGGCTAAATTTTGACGGACGCGGCCCAGTGGTTGGGGACATCTGTTTTAAAGGCACAGTAACAAACGTTTAATACAAAGGGGCTAAAGTGAGGTTTACTTTTCTCTGACTGCAGGAGACAGTGACAGTACTGCAGTGATCGCTTGCTGCTGTTGGGGTTTACTGTATGGAACCGAGGGAGTTCCTAAGTGTAACTACGCTGGCCTGGAGTACAAGAACCGTCTAAAGATCAGTGCAGAGAAACTTTATGAGCTGTCACACTCTGAAATCGGGTTGCCATCACAACTAGGGCAATCCAAAGGTTGCCTGTGTCACTGACTGCTGTTAAAAAAACTACATGCAATTTTTATATTGTGTGGAGTTACTTTATTGTACTATATTGTACTGCTAATTTTAAGCATGATTCATCATATAATTTCAAATATAAAAGTCTTGTTTAAATGAAATGTAACGAGCTTTTCATGCCTCTGTAATGCATTTTTGAGTTTCACTTATGTCCTCATGCACCAGTGATTGGTGGCAAAAAATTAATTATAATGTTTTGCTTTCTTCATCCAGCCCCGCCTATCATCACGGGACAACAATCAGCTAGCCTGGAGCTAGCCTCCATGGTATTGTGTTTATCTGACCACCAGTGGACATTCTTCTTCCTCTTCTAATAATTATTAAAGTAATTATAGTACACATATTGTTACACTTGGATATAGAAGAACGGTATGTATACTATAAACAATTTATAACAGACTAACAATGAAAGAGATATTACTAGGAAACAAAAAACACACAATGAAAAAAATATAAATTGCATTAATACTTCCAGCTGAAATAAACTACAAAAAACTAGAGATGCGCCGATTCGATATTCTGTATCGGTATCGGTCCGATCCTGACCTAAATTACTGGATCGGAAATCGGGAAGGAATAAAAAATGTAATCCGATCCGTTAAAAAAATATGGAAAATAATTATACAGCACGCATAACGTGATTTGCGACGTGCATAACGCGAGAAGATGCATCATGTGATAAGAGTTTCTGTTGTGTGTGAGACTTAACAACATGTTAGCAATTTGGAGTTACTTCAGACTCAAAGAAGAAAAAGGCAAGACTGCCGAATGTATTGGGACACTTCGCCCAGGTGTCACTCACGGAACGTGCTCGCTGCTTTTCTAGGCGGGGCAACCATCAATCTTCGGGAAACTTCACCGTCAGATAGGGCTCAATGAGACCTCGCCCGGGTGTCCCATTACTTTTGTGCGAGGTGAACAGTATATCTCCTTTTCTCACGGGGCTATTATGGTGAACGAGGGGTCATTGGAAAGGTCTCACCAAGCCCTATCTTACTGTGAAGTTTCACATTTAGAGTGCGAGATATATTTTTCATATTTAACATTTAGATTGAAGATCATTTAAGGCAAATCCTCCATGTTGGTGAGGGCATATCACAGCAGGCAGTCCAGCCCCCTGCTAAGTAACAGCCAATTGTAATAATGGGGTGTGGCCAATAAGCATATCTCGCCGTTTGTAAAAGTGGTACATTAAAATCCCACATTTAGAGTTGCCATTTGTAAAAGGGCAACATATATATTTAGATTGCAACATTTAGTTTTTTTTTTTTAACACATTTAGCTCTAAATGTGTGAAAATTGCTCTAAATGATGAAAAAATGACACATTTAAATTTGTTAAACTGTTTTTACAAATGGCACCCCATAAGGGACATCTTACTATACCATGTTCTCTGTGCAATGTTTCTCCCTTATTATATCACAGTTATGATTTTTGTATTTGTGTGAAGGTATACAAAATGTATCCAGATATTTTTTGAAAGCATTATTTTTTGTTTTCTGTTGTAAAAAAGACTCAGTGAGTATCGGATTTGTATCGTATCGGCAGATATCCAATTTACAATATCGGCATCGGTATCGGACATAAAAAAGTGGTATCGTGCCATGTCTACAAAAAAACAACAAACAAAACGCAGAGGTGAGTAATTTGGGACGCAGAGGTGAGTAATTTGGGTCTGAAGAGTAAAAATCCTCACCAGGGCTTTGTTCCACATCCCCCTGGCTTCTCCAGCTTCTTTAGTTTGCTTTGACAAGCTGAGGCAGTATGCACAAAATGCTGGGGAGGGTTGTTTACTTTCTGAAACTGCCCACCTGTTGAGGAATATGATGGCTCTCAGGCATCCTTAAAGAAAAAAATTAAATGCAATGCCTGCTGAATGTTGTGTAGTGCCGACAGATTAACCAGACCAAGGCCCTGGTCATATCTTTAGATGCGAAAAAGCATTTGATCGACTCGAGTGGGAGTTCCTCTTCGATGTCCTTCAAAGATTTCAGATGGGCGACAACTTTATACCGTAGATAAAAGTACTGTAAAGTTCTCCCATGGCCAAGATTATTCTGACATATTTCCCCTCTATAGAGGGACACAACGGGGTTGCCGCCTGTCTCCACCTCTTTTTGCAATGGCATTCGAGCCATTGGTAGAGGCAATTAGGAGGCAGAGTAACATAACTGGGGTTAAACTAGGAAAAGTCAATCACAGAATAGCACTATATGCTGGTGACATTTTATTATTTGTGACAAATCCTGCACACTCAATTCCAGCTATTCTTTCCATCATAAATTATTTTTCCCACATATCGGGATATAAAATTAATTTAGATAAATCTGAAGCCCTTCTCTTCAGACAGTCGTGGCCTCGATCACGAATGACCCAATTCACTGGTTTGATTTACCTGCATCATGGCTATGAAGAATAAACCTTATTAAAATGAACATACTACCCAGACTCCTTTACCATATGCAGATGCTCCCTCTGTGACTAAGCGGGTCTTTGATTTTGAAAATTGAGAAGGCCTTTTCATGATTTATATGGTATTTATATGGAAAGAAGGCCACATTAAAAATGCGAACCTTACAGCTCCCTGTTGACAGGGGAGGGCTGGCCATGCCCAATCTCCTCTTTTATAACTGAATAACCGAGTACGTTCGGTTTATGAATGGATATGCCTATTCGTGGAAAGTATGGCTTCCCATGTGGATTATGACATTCTAGACAATCTCTTCCCCCTAAGCGCAAAATAAATACAATTACTTAAAATATGCTGCAAGCCTGGTTGACATTACTAAACATGCTGGCTGCAAAGGGGGCTCATCGCCCACCCTTCCTTTATCTAATGCTTTATTTTTGGTTCCGGGCCAGGAAAGGAGTGTTTTTCAGACCCGGCGTGCGAAGGAGATTAAAACAGTTGGCAACCTGTATGAAGCCAGGACATTATAATTTAGGCAGCTCCTGTCTAAATGTAATATTTCGTATATAATCTTTTTTTTGCATATTTACAGACTAGACACTACATTTTGTCCATCTGCACGTTCTGTGTAGATGAACCCATCTGTGGTGCCATTGATACTTATTTATTAACTTTTTCCACGTACATTTATTTTTTTATAAAACACCGCAGAACTTCGACAAACATAATATCAATAAAATTATTACAGTATGGGAATCTGGTATTGGAATCAGACCTGACCACAAGGCTTGGTCAAATGTACACCGATCGTATTGAAGTACTCAATGCAAACAAACTCTATGCCAAACAAACTACTTCTACTGGGCAGGCATTGCATCTTATTTCAATAGATAAAAGACAGACCTCCAACTGTGTCACAATGATATGGGGAAATTTTGAAGACACTTCCTATGGAAAACATTTCTGCTGAAAATAAATGCCTTATTTGTTAGTGTTATATTGCTGTCATATGGTACTGCAATCGTAATTTCTTTGATTTAATCTGATACTATGTTCTGTGTCAAATTATCTTGTGCTATGCTGTGTTTTTTTGTGTCTGTTTGTTTGTTTTTTGCCAGGATATGCTGAGTGCAATTGAGTTCCAATTTGATTGTTCAGTTAAAATATAAAAAAAAAAAACATCAGAGGGGAAACAGGGCCCCCTATTGTTCATGTCGTTTTGTTTTTTTTCACGGAAGTACCATGCTGCTTTACACTGCGCAGTTCCCCATGGCAGCGTGCTCAGCGTGATTTCTTTTTGCCAGATCCATCTTTTAGCTGGACCTTAACGCTTCTCTGGACAGACGCAGTGAAGGCCAGTTCTTCAGCCAGCAGCAGCACATTACTTTGCCATATAAAAGACTTACAAGATCTCTTGTGATCTACAACTTCTGTGTTGTAGGTCTACAGGCCTCATCCAGTTTTCATCTAGCAACCCAGTCAAGGTTTTCAACATGGACAGGTAAGCTAATGTAGCAGCTCAGTCAGGACTGTCACTGCTAGGCCAGATGTGGCTGCTAAAACCTGTTTCGTAACTGTATATGCACTACCCACTTGTTGCTCAGCTGAAAGATCATTTTCAGAAAGATCGTTTTCTAACACAGCTCATACACTCTGGAATAGCATTATTAAGAACGCTAGCTTGATCCAAGCTAGGCTGTTACATACCTGTCGTTTCTAACTGTATTTTAGCTTTCCAGTGCTTTCTTATCTTCTCATGTGAACATGGTCATGCGTTTATGTAGTTATCAAGCAATGGATGCCAGTCTTCATGACTGAATCTTCCCTTATTTGCTTCAAACAGTAGACAACAGTGTGATATACAGTTTCAGAAACCACACAAGTCTGTTTGAAATTATGACGTTCCCGTAGAGGACCCCTGCCCTGTGTTGCACCTGAAAAAGAAATCGGGAACAGGACCCATCACGTTACGCAGCTACTATTGTTTTTTATCCCTGGCCATCGATTGGAGCGGGGCATGGTCGGTAACCAGAATGAATTGGCGGCCTGTTAGATAATATCTGAATCCGTCCATTGGCCGTTTGATGGTAAGGGCCTCCCATTCAATAGTGCATAACTTTCTACTCACACATAACATGGGATGCTCCTCCACATCGAATACCTCAGACAGGACCACATCAGGAATTCATGCACCTGCTTTTTACTGGGAGGCTGGGGGTAAGAGCATACCACTTTGATTAACAGCCCCCGCCCGATTCTGTATCCCAGGTACTGTGCCTCTGTCAGCCCCAGGTGACATTTACAAGGGTTTGCAGTGAGTCCCTTAGGTCCAGGGTGGAGATGAATCATACTCAGCCAGTGCGTTTAATTAGACCATCCACTGTGGGCATGGGATAAGAATCAAATTCTGAAATATTTAATTTTCTGAAATCAATACACAACTGAATACTCCCGTCTGGCATGTGACCAGTACAATGGGGTTGGACCAGGGACTGGCAGACTTCTTGATGACCTCATCTCACAGCATTCACGCCATCTCCTCTATGGCCTGACAGCAGGCCTCCAGAACCCAGTACGGTCGCTGCCTTATCACCTGGCCCCATGGAGTTTTAATATCATGCTGGACTAGATGAGTCCACGCGGCCTCTGTCGAGAAAACATATCGGAACTGTTCCTCCAGCTCTTTGAGTTCCTGACGCTGTGTTGGCATCAGGTCCTCCCCTACGTGGACTGGCATGGGCTCCGGGGCACCTACAGACAGAACAGGAGAGGCAGACAGAGAAAGTAAAGGTTCTATTCATTTTTTTATAGATTTATGTGATACAATTGGGTATTTGCTCTCTTACCTGGCTGCCTACCTGTGTCTGTGGGTGGTAAAATGGCTCACCTGCAGAAGCCGGCAGAGGTCAGAGATTACCCTCACCAGGAATGGTGTCCTCTGATCTGTCAGCAGGTCTTTTGGTATGCCCACTTGGCTGAAAAGGAGAAAGAGCTCCTTGGAGATGGCCCTCGACATGGCTTTCCTCAGTGGGAGTGCTTCGGGGTAGCAAGTGGCATAATCCATTATTACAAATATATATTCATGACCCAGAGTGGACTTTGGCAGCAGCCCCACCAGGTCCATGCCTATCCTCTCAAAGGTCACCTCTACGGTTGGGGTCGGTTTATATTGGGATATCGTTTGGCACTGAAGGCAGCGCTGGCAAAGGTTTTGCACTTCTGCTGCCATCCCAGGCCAATAGAAGCGGTCCCTTATTTTTTCCAGGGTATTTTGGTACCCCAGATGCCCTCTGAGAGCTGTGAGCCAGGTGCATAACTGTATTGATCGCAGGACGACAAGGAGGTTGCGGTTTTCCCCTCCGTTTTGGTGACAGCGGCTGTCCCTGGTGCTGATCTGGCCCGACAGAGGTGTGCCTGAGAGGTGTCGCTGTTTCTGTCACACCCCTGCCGTGGCCTAGGGAGGAGCGATTGCCCGATGACACTGCGGTGCCGAGACACACATAAATGTCTAGGCTGACTGAGTACATTTACTGTGTAAATTAATATGTAAATTCTAAGGTTAAATGAGATAGCTCATTTGCTCCTACAGAAGAACTGCTGTAGCACAAACTGCCAAAAAGGTTAATGATAGAAAGGTGTCATCGATTTGACAGAAAGGTTTCAAACATACAGTGCATCACAGCTTGCTGCGTATGAGACTGTGTAGCTGCAGGCTGTTCAGAGTGCCCAGGCTGACCCTTGTTCACTGCCAAAAGCACCTACAATGCGCACATTAGAATTAGATATGGACCATGGAGGAAAACTTAAAGAA
The DNA here is from genome assembly GCA_037974365.1 of Hydrocynus forskahlii. Classification (NCBI taxonomy): domain Eukaryota; kingdom Metazoa; phylum Chordata; class Actinopteri; order Characiformes; family Alestidae; genus Hydrocynus; species Hydrocynus forskahlii. The sequence goes on along the minus strand of JBBPCX010068082.1, from coordinate 3,889 downwards.
GATGGCTTGGTCTGATGACTCCTTATCCATGGCTTGGTCTGATGACTCCATTTGCATTATATTGCATGGACGCCCAAGTGTGTGTGCGTTACTTACCACCATTGTTGCAGACCCAGTACACCTCTTCATGGTAATGTAATCCCTGGCAGTGACCTCTCAGCGGGATAATGCAACTGCCACACTAAAAACAATGGTTTGAGGAAAATGACAGAGTTCAAGGTGTTGACTTGGCCTCCAAATTCCCCAGATCTCAACTGTACATTTATAGGATGTCCTGGACAAACTAGTCTGATCCATGGCAGCCCATCCAAACAGTGTACAGGATTTGGTGACCAACATCTTGGTGTGACAGCACACCTTCAGAGATCTTGTTGAAATCATGCCTTGACTGGGCAGGGCTGATTTGGAGGACCTACACAATATATGGCAGATGGTTAAATGTCTTGGCTGATTGGTGAGTATCCGCTTATTTGACCTGAGGTGCAATATAGGGCCAAGATCATTTACATATAATAAGTCTTAAGGCAAGGCAACAAAAACTTACTTGCACAATTCTAAAGGATAAAAACAAGTTTAAGAATGGCCTTATACAATTATAACTTCTTTTGGAATTTAAACCACCCAAATATTATAAATGGACATGACAAATGTACATGAAAAATGTAATATTTCTCACCAAACCATTGCTTAAGCTGATACAAAGACATTTTTAAAAACTGCATTCTGTAGTGGCTCAGATGGCTAGCTGTGTGCTAGCAAGCACAGGCCGAGAGTGGGTTCTGTGGGTGGGAGACTAGGGCAGGATACTGTCCCTCTGTACCTACATTGTGGGGTGAGTGTTGGGTCATGCATGGTAGATTTCTAACAGCTGCTTCGTGATGGTGGAGTGGGTGGAAATGATGGGAACTGGCAATGCCTCTGGGAGAAAACACTGAAAATAGATCAGGGCTATTCAGGGGGCTCCGAGTTATACAGCATGCAAACTGCAAACGATTACGGTTAGTGTAGCAGGTCCCAGTCATGGGCCATTATCAGATTGAATGTCTGTGAAAACTAGGGATGGGTATCGTTTGAATTTTGTCCCGTTCCGCTTAATCGATTCCAGTTCTTATCAATTCCCTATGTCAATTCCACAAAGGTAGAAAAAAATGGGTTTTTTGTTTAAATAACAAACTGTTTAAATAACAAAACAAACTTTATTCAGAATGATTCAAACCAAACCGTCAACTGATTTGTTAACAATAAAACAATTTGCAATTTTATATTAAATAAATAACTGAAGAAAGTAACATCACGTAAAATAAATGTGTATTTGGGCTTAACTTTTTTGTTTCTTACAAACCTAGCGAATCTCAACTAAAACAGGTCCTGGCAGAAACCACACACGTCCTAGCAGATGCGGTGTTCAACACTAGAACGGCTGAAAGTGTCAACTGACGTAATTTCATCAGGCTCAGAATTAGAATCAGAATCGCGTCCTTTGGCCTATTGGAGCAGCAAGCAAGCCCTAAAACGCCACAAACCTGTGAAAACAGGACAAAAGATGACGCAGCAAAAATGATACTTCCAGCTACTACAGCTCCGCTCTGCAGAATGAGGGAGTGGCACCAGCCTGTGTGCACAGCCTTTTTGTTTATTAATGTCTGTTACATTAAGAAAAACTTAAACCTTTAATTAAAAAAACAAATATTATGTCATAAAGTAGGTTAAAATACAATATCACACAATAATAAAGTATTTTGTGTGTGTCACATTAGCATCCACCTCTTGACAGTCAAAAATCTCATTAATGGCATTTAATGAACGCTATAATCGCAATAAACCCTGTAGAGGAGTTAACATATATTACAAGCTTAATACAAACTAATGCACTTTTTTTGGTCTAGTCCTGCTACGCTTGAGCACTACAAGGCTGGCATGCTGCTAAGCGGCGTTGGAGATGCCATTGGCTTCAAGTGGGAATTTGATCATTCCGGGAACGCTATCCACCAGGTTGGTGTAAGGATAAAAATTTTAATGATTAATGGTGACTTGTCCTCATTCTGATGATTTCAGCTGAATTATAGCATGGCTAGCACAATAGCATTTATGTTAGTTTAGCTGGACTGCATTTTCTTAGGGCTTCATTACCATCCATTAGCTTTTGGCATAACATGTGGGCAGATGGCGCATAGAGATAAAGACAGGCTGGATGATGAAAGCTTGAATCTGACTAGCAGACTGGTTGTGGACAATCTGAAGCAACATATAAAGTCTTTTTTTTTTAATTGGTAGGCTGTACAGAAGCTTGGAGGACTGAAAAACATCACAGTTAATCTGCCCGACTGGCCGGTCAGTGACGACACCGTCCTCCACCTGGCTACTGCTGAAGCTTTGGCAACAGGTTTCTTCACCAAACCAGCTGATTGTTCGTTTTGCTCATTCCACAACCTAGATTATACTTTCTAATTGTTTTTGTAGGAAAGGAAGGGGAGGCTCTTCTACATGAGGTCGCTTGCAATTATAGGAATGGGATGACTGAAATGGATGGGAGGGAACCAGGAAATACTACCATCAGGGGTAAAACACTGCATGGATTGTCATAAGAATTGATACTGATGACAGATTAGTTTTACACTACTTGCATCAGAACTAGGATGTGATCTTTAAATATACAGATGTATAGCTTCTTCTATTATTTACTGTTTTATTATTGATAAATGAAAATAAATAAAACAGAAATTACTTGTAGATTGTGATACTGCTAAGAGAAATGGCGCCATCTAGGCGAAGCCACCTAAATATCAGTAGTTATTGCACCATTTTAAGCTGACGCTGGATGTCCAAAAGTATCTAGACACCACTTCTACTTAGGAAGTTTAGCTCCTTTAAAGAAATGGTTTTTAGGGGGATGGAACATACAGTTTGTAAAGTGTGGGGTTCAAATTTTGCTAGTTTAGTTTAAAACTGGAACTGCAAGGCTAACAAACGGTTGAGGTCAGTATTCAGCAAAATCTTTACTATGGAGGTTTACGCAATGACTTACTGCAAACTATATAAGTGTTCATTTAAAACACTCTAACTGTGAAATCATATCTATTTAGTTACTTTGGGAACTTCATTTAGGATTATAGTTATTACAGAATGAGAGTTCCTAAACTTATCTTAACTCAGGATTAGAAAAAGACTATTACAAAGGCATCCTAAACAAAATCCCCTAAGTACTTTAAAAATCTCCTAACCTTAAGGCTACCCCAGGGATGCCCTACTTCTTTAACCTTCCATGTATTCTATTCTTAATAATTACAAGTTTATCAGAGTTTGTTTGACCTGCCTGTTAGCTACTTAACTACCCATTTGCTACAGCAAACTACCAGAAGGATCTGTAATAGACTATTTTTAGATTAACAGTTAGAAACAGAGTTAGCAGATAGCCAACAGTTTAAAATGCTTAAAAATTCCCAAGACATTTTAAATTTAAATCTGCACCAAAAGATTTCCTTTAAAACGCAAAAATATAAAGTACAGTCAAGGATCAACAGGTGCCACGAGGTGGCTTGTCGCTAACAAAACATTAGAAATCCCATAGCTAGTGGATAGACGCTAGGCTAGTAGTGTTAAAGGAACAAAAAAAATGTAATAGTGCAAAAAAATAATGTTCTAATGTGATGAAGTACTTGTATCTGGTTCATAGTCTAAATAAAAATAAATAGTTCCCCAAAATGACAGTATGGCTAAGTATAATATATTGGGATCTTCAGTCAGTTTACATAAAAATATGGATGCTTGAATAGCGCACTGTGCATCCCTAAACATTGCTTCCTTACCAAAGGTGCATCACAGTTAAGGCCAGGCGAAGAAGACGGCTACAGAATACCTTATGACCCATGGTCTGGTGGCTGTGGAGCTG
>JBBPCX010068081.1:0-12576 GCA_037974365.1 Hydrocynus forskahlii | reverse complement strand
ATGCTGGATTACTTAATGAACCCTGCTTGATTAGGAAACCCCTAATTAATAAAGTAATAATTAATTAATAATTGACTATTAATTAATTGATCAATCAAAAGGTTGAATCAGCCTAAACTGATTCTGGTGGAGAATGTCTAAATTACAACATAAATTCTAAATTACAACTTCCCCTACAGTGTTGAGGATTGGTTTCGACCCAGTTATAATATATGATTATAAAACAATAATTTGTGCTAAAACTGCAATCATAAACACACTGTCAGCCCACTAACACTGTCAGCCAATGATGTGGAGTATCAACCAGAAGAGTCTGATTAGAAGATCACCGGTGCTGAAGCTGCTCCCATTCCTGCTGAAACATTCAAATCCCAAAGTGGTAACATCCGTTAGAGCTCAGTACCTCCTGACTTACATGGCAGGGCCACTGCTAAAATCATCAAAATGACCTCTGGGATCACCAGGTTTGCTGTGACGAGAGGAAGTGACATCAAGACATGTTTTGGCACTGGCATGATTCTTGCCATTGTCACTAATAAATCATCATTGCTATGACAAAACTTGGAGGAAAATAGTCCACTACAACATGTAGAATAAGCTTGATGAGGAATACCTGGGTGCTTATATTGGCGTTCTTCTTGCTGGAGTGTACAGGTCCAGCAGTGCGGCCACTGATCGTCTCTGGGATGCCTCGACATGCAGAAATATTTTCCGGGCAACAATGTTAATTCAGAGCTTTCGAATGATATCAAAAGAGAGCCTGAGATTTGACAACAGAGATACTAGAGCAAAATCTGACAAGCTTGCCCCCATCAGGGATGTCTGGGAGAGATGGGTGCAACTACTGCTTGAGGAGCTAGGAAGTTCCCTTATCAAGGCGCACACTGAGCAAAGGGAACGCGTGCTGAGAGACCCAGCCACTGCAGCCCTGGTCAGACAGCTGCAGAGCTCACCGAGCACCAGTCCCCACCATCAGCGCCAACCCTGCCTCAACATCACCCAGCACAGCCACAGCCACAACCCCACTGAGGCCACCTGATTCTAAAAGAAAGGTGTCAGGTCGGCCCTAGCAATAAGGACAAAAAGACAAACATATTATGCTTTTACTGCAAAAAAAAATATCTCTACACAGAACACATTGGAACTAGTACTTGATTTCTATTGATTGATCTGCATGATTAGTTGTTTGTTTATAATAGTTAATAATTAGGGCTGGGCACGTTAATGCGTCATTATTGCATTAACGCATTATTAACTTAATGTCAACAATTATTTTATTCCGCCTTAACGTAGGTTTTTTATTTTATCCTTTTATTTTGAACATTTATTGCTTTTTTGTGCTTGAGTGCACTGAGCATGCAGCTCTACGCCTCGGCTGGTTTTCACTGGGGTCAGGCATCCTGTTACTTTTGTCCATAGCCCACTCTGAGCACTTCTGCTCCCCAGTCGGCGGCCAGGGACGAGGTCCCTGGTGCTCTTCCGGCTCCTGCGCTGGCCCCTACACCGGCCCCACGGCTCCTGCCCATGCCAGCTCTACGGACCCAGCTCCAAGCTGGAGCCCCTGCTCCAGTTCCCCAAGATGAGGCCGCAGCCCCTGTTCCAGACCCCGAAGTTGCAATCCCAGCCCGTTTCTGCTTGGGTGCCGCTTTTGCCGCCGCCTCCCCCGGAGCCGCCCCCTTGGTGGGGGCCTGGACCCCCTGGCGCTCCAGAGGTGCACTGTTGGGGTTGGGTGCCGTTGGGGCCCCAACAGCAGACTGGGGAATGCCCCCAAATATTTTTGGGGGAGCACTGGGGGAGGGCAAGGAGGGGCTCCCCAAGGGGGCTCTGCCCCGATGGACACGGAGGGCCGAAGAGCACAGAAGCCCGCGGGACCATAAGACTCAGAGGTTGGCGGCCCAACTGACACCGGGCTGGCCCAACGGGCTGCTGTTTTGCTAACGGTATTCTGCACCGGCCCAAATTTACCACCGGCCCACCAGGCCCGGTATGCCCAATGGCCAGTCCAGCTCTGACTGTTGGTATAGTTTTTATTCTATTCAAATGTTTTCATTTTCACTGCTCATTTTCACCAGGTAGCAACTTGCTTTACAACAAAATCAATTGGAGCTCTCTGCATTGCTACACTGTGGAAAAAGTCACCATGCTGGTGTAAATTCAACAACTGTAGCTGATCTGTAGTTAATCATTTTCTCATCCTTCCTCTGTTGGCAGTTTCTTACCAGACTTGATTATTATCAACTTGAAATTGTGCAAGATGGGCTACAGTCTGTAATTCAGTTCCATAATGTGGTCCTTGCATGGAAATAAAGTGTATGTGTATTAACTAGTGCTGGGCACATTAACACGTTATTATCCTTCATGACCCATTAGAATTTATCATACACCGACTTTCACCACGTTTGGTTTGTGCTTTAATGTTAAGTGCCCGAAGTTTGTCTTTGAATGTCTTGAAAATAGTCTCTTATACAACCTCAGTTGGCATGCACATCACACTAAAAGAACTAAAACTAAGTTTAATAACAGTGACCACAAAAATAAATATACAGTTCAAACTACAGTATACAGTATAATGTTCTACAGTTTTTATTGAAAAATCAGAAAATGATTACATGAAAAAGATTATGATGTTAAATATAGACTGCAGTGAATTTCATACTAACAAAAAATATGAAAGAAGTCTCTCAAAATAGAGAATGGAACATGAATGAAAACAAGACCACGATGAATTCAGGTTAAAACCAATATAAAACTCCTGCCAAAAAAGAACAAGGACAATGGAATTGCCTTTGTTTAATTTTAAGAGTTAAACTCCCTAAGAAGTTTAATTCTTACAACTCCCTAAGAAATGCCCATAAAACCATTATAAAAGAAGTTAAACAACACTGGATGCTGTGGTTCACATATCACTTTAGTTTACACTTAAGTATCCCAACCCATTTCCCGCGCCAGCTTGTAAGCACAGATGAAGAAGTCAGGGAAGACATCTTTAAACATGTTGTTCTTATGTTGTTTAAAAACTTCTTTGCTGGGGAACAAAGAAACAGAAACATGAGTCACAAGTGATGGTTATAACTAGTAAATTTCAAGGGATTCGAGACTTACTTGTGCTCCAAAAAGTTACGCAGATAACGCATCAGGCCCAACAAATCATCTGGAAGTTTTGGATCAATCTTTAGGCGGCAATCTTCTGGCATCTGTAAACAAATCTGTAAATGCAGATAACATATATGTACTGAAACTCCACTATATGGGCATGTTAATTTTTCTATCAGACTGAATATATAGCTGGTGATAAACAAGCTTTATAGGAACCACTAGCTTAGGAGGGAGACACACAGTGTGAACTGAACATCAAATATGCTTATTAAAATGAAAAGGGATGCCACTGGGTGGTGAACATCGGTAATTCAGGTTGTGAAATTCTTTTTATATTAAATGTAATCAAGAAGCAGTTCTACCCTCTTAGTTGTTACGGACATTAAAAAGGGCAAAAAGCATGATTGTAGCATCTTATCAGACACAAGATTTAGACTGTTTATAACACAGGTAATCAGAGATAAGTTTATGTGGGTTTTGTAGTGTTTTTCATGCTGATTTCAGATTTGTGTTTTGTTTTTCCCTAGCACGTACAGTCTTTGTGATGAAGCAGGTTATATATTGCATGATAGTTGGTATAATTAGCTTTTAATAATCATGTGGTAAGAGTTTTTGAAGAAACAGTGGTAGCTGACTGACACATTATATCTATGCCACAGTGTGCGCCTGTCTGACTTCACACTGAAAATATTGAAACAGTTACTTGATTGGTGCCTGCGGTTTAATAAAAACCTCATGCAAGTTCATTGCAAATCTAACATTACTCATAATTCAAAAAGTTGATGTGACTGAAAAAACTGAAAGCAGATCTGACATCAGCGTGACAAACTGGTTTAGAAAAGTGTGCTGTAGTTTCTGATGATAATAAAAAACATGGATGTAAAAAAAAAGACATAATTAATATGACCTTGAAAGATATAATTTAATGCAAAACCAAATATTTCTCCAATTTGCCCTGATGAACATGGAAGAGTCCGAACGCGGCGTAAAACCGCAAAGTAAAAAGAGTGCAAAAAAGCAATAAAGCAGGAAAACTGGATAAGATCTATTAAAATAAATATAGATATATGTATTACCTCAAAAGTAAAATAAAACATTTTCACGTACAACCTTGATTTTTAAACTATTTTAAGATTCCCTAAGACTGTTTAAGGATCTCATTATTTAATATGGCAACTTAACTCACTTTATCTTTCCATCCAGTAAAGGACGTCCCTTGAGTAAATTTACCCACAGCACTGCAAAGTTGTACATCTGGGGTCTTGAATTTCTGAACGGCTTTCTCATTCCCGACTGTCTTCAAAAACTCATCTCTCCTACAAACATGCATCTAGCTATTAGTCATGTGCACATTTACACCTGCTATGGAGGAAAAAACATACATGAGGTAAAAAGTAGAAAATTATATAGATCAAAGAGAACACAAGGCAAAAGCAGTAACAGGTTGTCTGCAGAGGGGAATGTTGAGAGAGGAATGTTTTAGAATACTGCACATAGAGTCTGATATTCACAGCAAAGTGAAGCTCACCTGCTGCTTCTAGCTTCCGTCTCCAGGCAGAAAAGCAAGACAGAGTGTAAAAGTCAAATGCCTGAACAAGAAATGGAGAAGGTCTTGCAGGTGCTGAAGATGAGAGTCATATGCAGAAGCGAGAGTCGAGACAGAAATCCAGACTGAGCAGAGAGATATTTACAAGGTCACAGACAATCTTATACTGAGAGCAAGCATGAAAGTCCCACATTTTACACCGAATCTGGACCGGTGCATCCATATAGGCAAACCATACAAATAAATGAATAAGGCAGCTAATTATATCAAAACATACCGTCATGTTTTTTGTCAACTTTTGTCATGTTCAGTGAGCCCGGTCTCACGAGTTTTCCTGCAGCCATCACAAAATACAAGTTAATCAAAAATATGTGCTCTGATCACGATTTAGGGCATTTTTTCATGCTAGGACAACGCTTCACTACCCGGACAGTAGGAGAGAAATAATGAGTTGATTCCTTACTTTAACCTAACCCTAACCTTAACCTTAACCTTAACCTTAACCTAACCTTAACCCTAACCCTAACCTTAACCTAACCCTAACCTTAACCTAACCTTAACCTTACCTTAACCCTAACCTTAACCTAACTCTAACTCTAACCTTAACCTAACCCTAACCTTAACCTAACCCTAACCTTAACCTAACCTTAACCTTACCCTAACCTTAACCTAACTCTAACTCTAACCTTAAGCTAACCCTAACCTTAACCTAACCTTAACCTTACCCTAACCTTAACCTTACCATAACCCTAACCCCAGCCTTAACCTTAACCTAACTCTAACTCTAACCCTAACCTTAACCTAACCCTAACCCTAACCTTAACCTAAGCTTAACCTAACCTTAACCTTACCCTAACCTTAACCTAACCTTAACTTAACCTAACCTTAACCCTAACCCTAACCTAACCTAAACTTAACCTAACCCTGACCTTAACCTGACCTTAACCTTAACCTAACCCTAACCTTAACCTAACCTTTACCTTAACCTTACCCTATCCCGAACCTTAACCTTTCTCTAACCTTAACCTTATTCTAACCTTAACCTTAACCTTAACCTAACCGTAAGAGTCACCAGTCACCAGATACTGGTGATTTAACGTAGTGTAATGAAAATACTTAGGGTAGTGTAGTGTTGTCCCAGCATGAAAAAGTGAAGCGTTGTCCTAGCACATAAAAAAGCCCTTAATCATGATCGGAGCACATATCTTGAGTAAACTGTATTTCGTGATGGCTGCACAAAAACTCGTGAGATCAGGTTGGCTCAGTGTCAGTGTGTTCTGGTAACACACTGGATAGCTGTGGCATGTGTCCGCCCTTCCTCAGGCTGCCCCCTCCACTCATAACCTACGGTAGCCTAGAACAATGTGAGGGGTTGTCTGGCTAATTGTGTCATTGGTATAACTTATTTGGAACCTGGCTATTTGTTTAGTACATCATTCAAACGGACCATTATTTACTGCCTATTTTAGTCACCAGTCTTCTTGGTTGTCTCTCAAACTAAGCACAACCTGTATCTAGCTTAACACCAGTTTGAAACTTTCAGATATGTTGTAACATTCTGTACTTTAATTGTTTTTTCTGTGAATTCTTTCAATAAATATGTTTACTTTTAACCTGTAAACATACCTTTCAGTGGCATTAATGTAATTATATTACAGAGAAGTGTTATTGTGCATTTTCTGTGTTGTATGTTGGCAATGAACATTATGTGAGACTACAAGATCCCCACAGTGTTGTACTGCAAATTCAGGAGTGTCGGGACGGTTATGTTTGGCATAGAAAGGTGTGTACTGACAGCTGAAATTCAATACTTTTAAGGTACCAAAATGACCTCCGTCTGACAGTTATTCAGCACTAAGACTGGACTTTTCAGTCTCAGTAAGCCAATAAGCAAGATGGCTCCAAAACCAAGACTGATAATTGGCTGCCTAAACTACAGACTGTAGGAAAGTTATTAATGTCAGTGCTTCTTAAAGGTTTAAAAATGTTGTTCAGGAATCAGTACCACAGCAAGAAAACACTGATATTAAATGTGTATATTGGTTCCACGGGAATGAAATATGATACACCGGCACATTTATGGGCAAAAAAGGACAGTAACGAATGTAGTGCATTGGTATTCCAGGTTGGTCTATGATCAGGGAACAGTAGAATATGAATCTTTGTGTTCTTCATACTGAGATATTTAATGTTTTTCAAATATTCAGTGGTTTAATCGTACACAAATAAATGAATAACACACAACCAAAAAAGGTCCTACCTTTTATCATCCCAGAAATAAGGATGCTGTATCACCTCTTGGATGGTGGGTCTCTTTTCTGGATCTTTTGTGATCATCCATTCAATCAGATCTTTTGCTTCCACATCTTGAATTTGCAGAGAGTACTTTCCACTGAGAATATTGATCAATACAGAGGGATATTCACCGAAGGGATGATGCCCATCTGAGAGAATGTAATGCACCAACATTCCAGCCACCTGTAACCATAAACCCGCATTTTCACTCAGTAACTGCTGCACTTTGACCATACAACTTCCATCACAAGTGATGTTCATCAAATACACTCCTACAAGTACTCCCCTACTTTTAAATTACTTATTTGCGTGTTTATATTCTTGCATTTGTCATGCGCTCTTATCCAGAGCAAATTAGGGTTGAATCATGTTACAGATACAGTTATTGATTTAGGAGAATGCAGCGTTTGAGAGAATTGTGTAGCTTGTGTGCTTTCCTAGACAGGGAATCAAACCCCTGCTGTGTGGAGGACAGTGGAATTTTAGCACTATTCATTTATTTAACTCTAATCAATGACACTTTTGCTAGTGTTTTATTGGAATATCTAGATATCTGTTTAAGGTAACATTACTATGATTTGAGTCCTTTGTAGGTGTCCCATCCTCTCAACACTGGTGTAGCACTGACCCACAAAACTCACTTGTGTTTATCCTTAACACCCTTTTCCCATCCTTGAGTTGGGATGAGGCAGCACCCAACAAAATCTCATCCCTTTCTATTTTATCTATTAATTATTTTTTTAATTGGAGAGTTGTGTGTGAGCTCCTAGTAACCAACTTTGCCACACCAAGGCTGTCTTTCTTATCTATCTGCTTTCCTTCATTTTTCCTGATCTGTAACCCAAGACTAAATATGTTGGCAGAACGGACAACAAATTCAAATAAAGCAGGTAGGAAAGGAAACTCCCTTTAACTGTTTAAATGTAAGAGCACTGTGGAACTGGTGAGGAAACATGCTAAAGAAAGTTCTACTAGGCTCTCAAACTCTCATGCTTCTAGCAGCTTCTGCAACACTCTTTATGACTGGATTTTACAGAATATTTAGAGCATCAAATCTCCATATTTGCAGTTGAGTACAGGTTAAAAATAGACCATTTCAGCAATGCTTGTTGCTGGATGCCAAAGTAAACAGAGAAAAATAAAGAATTAAAGTTTATTATGCTCTGCAGAAATATTCAATTCAAGAACTACATCTTTTGCAAGGTTATGAGGGTTGTGTACTAAGAAATGAAAGATTTTGTGATTTTACATCAGTTTGGACAGACACACCTGTGAAGTGGTGAGGCACTGACAAGTGTTAGGGATTAATATTCACATTACATGTTCTATCATTTGTAAAGCACTGACAGAGACAAACCTGTATGTCGGCGCTCCTTTTATATCTGCACTTTCCTTCATCCCAGTTTCCATCAGCCAGTATCTCTGTTGCTTCCCAGCCTTCAGTCCCAGCTCTTGAGGTGTGCCTGGTGCTTGCACCTCTGTCCAATCTGCGGCTTATGCCGAAGTCAGCCAGTCTTGCATTTCCCCTCTCATCTGTCAAAAAGTTTGAAGAATAATTATAAAGGTATAATAAAACAAGAATAATAGTAAATTCAAAGTAAATAAAGACACAATAGTAGCAGAAATATAAAAGTAATACCTATAAGAACATTTCTTGGTTTTATGTCTCGATGGATCACCCTGGCCTTATGGAGAACTTCTAACCCAAGAAGCACATCCCTCGCCACTTTCTTTCTCTCGTCTTCTCCCTTTTGACGAAGTTCCGTCATATACACTTCCAAATCATATTCACAGAGTTGGAGAACAAGGTAATTAAATTCTCCATCTTCAATTAAATCCACATATCTGACTATGTGACTGTCCTCAAGGTCTCGTAAAAGTGACATCTCGTTTTGTAGTTCCTTATTGTGATCCCTGATCATTCGTTTTATGGCTACTTCAGTACCGTCTGCCTTCATCCCAAGATATACTGCAGTTCCATCAGCTCCATCACCTATTTTGTATTCTCTCTTTTTGACCATGAAAAGCTTCCCTTTCCCAATGCTCTGCAGATCAGGGTCTTTAAGGAGAAGCTGCAGTTTCTCTTGCCATGTCCTGCTTTTCTTATGCCATCTGATTTCCGTTTTCTTATCCTTCACACGTGCTACTGCATCCCTAGTGTTATACATGTCTGCGAATAATGTTGGGAGATAAAACAGTGGCACATTACAACTTTAAAAATGGGAATATGCGTACACATACACACACACACACACACACACACACACACACACACACACACGCAAACACACAACCATACACATGCACACAACCACAGTCAGAAATGCTGTCTCATCATTTCTGAAATTACTGTTTAAATATATACCTTTAAACATGCTGGAAAAGTTAAAAAGCAGCATCACTGACACTTTAAATAAATAATTAAGAACCATGTACATGATTATTAAACAGATTTACTCCAAGACGCAACATCAGTTAGTTAGCTAGTAATTTGTAGCTTGGAGCAGTTGCAGAAAAAAAATATTTTTAGGTATATGTGTGTATTTTGCATCTTAAATGTGCAATAGATAAAACTGGTTTGAAAAAAGATTTTTCACTTCTAGAGCCTACCTCCCATCTTTGCCTGTCTACACAAAGCAACCCTCCTCACACATACACAGTTTACGTTTGCTGCAAAATAGTAAGTCATCTAATATGCTGTTAGATTTTTTGTTAAGTAGACTTGTGTTGTACTTTATTGGTCATTTAAAAACTCATTGTAGTTTGAAATTGTGCACACTTATATCACACTACTTTTAAAGTTGAAAATCAAGCCACACATTATTCTAAAAGTATCTACCACAATGTAGTTTAAATGTATTACAGGGTATAAGTACTGTGGTGGCGCAGTGGGTAGTGCTGTGCTTCTCACCTTCAGAGTCGAAAGAGGAGTAGGACCGTGTGGGCACGCTTTGTGTGCGCCAGGGCGTGTTGCTGACATGCAGAAGTTGAATATCTGGTACCTGCACCACTACTGAGGATTAAGCGGTTATAGAAAATGAGTGAGTAATTATTGTTTCAAATATTTTAGGACTATTATTAAATCAGAAATAATATCTTGTAATTGTCACGATTCCTGCTGCGACCACGGGGGGTCGCTGCAGGCTTGGAGAAGTGCCTCCAGCTGTGGACTACAATTAAGGACTGATTACCCTTGGATGGGTATTTAAGGGACCCTGTTCCCAGTTGTAGTCTCACTCCATTAGCTCTGTATAGGTGTGGTGTCTTTCCTCTCCTGTTCTCCTAGTCTATGTTCCGCTCCTTATCTACTCAGCTCAATTCTACGTACTCTCCTCATCTCCTCACCTAGCCCCTAGTCTGGTTAGTGTTGTGTTGTGTGTTTGTTAATAAAGTCTTCTCTATGGAAGTCCGCAGTGACGACTCTTTCTTACCTTCCTTGTCCAGACTGGATCCACCTGTGACAGTAATGACAAATTTACAATATTTGATCTGTCAAACAATCCTTGCTTTACAATTATGATATATTCTAGGTATTTATTTCATACTTTATTAAAATAAATACTAATTTATTGCAGCGTTACTTATTTACTAAGCACTTTGTATGCAATGTTTAATGTTGCTTATAACACTTTGTTCACAAGGAGGCTGGCCTTTCAAGCACAGCTCGCCTTTCCCCGCATTTTAAATCTCTCTCATTCTCAAACATTCCAGTCTAAGAAAATCCAGGAAACATGTTGTTTTTCTAGCATTTTCACTCTATTTGGCTTCAGCCCAACAGCAGGACTAAGCACTGTTATTTGGCACATTTGCTGTGCTGTGCCAATGAATATTGCTAACTAAGAATGGTGAAAGCTGTTGCCAGCCACTCAAAGTAAGCCACTTGCTTAGATGCTAGCTGTGTATAAAAAACCTTTGAGGTAATTTGAGTTTTAAATTTGGGACTGTGCACATGCCATAAAAGACATCAGGGTGTCAAAGGCAAAGGAAAATGTCTGAGCTCTTGAGAAATTTTGGCTTTGAAACTGGAGGATCATTCAAGTGCAGCATCAGCCAGACTGGAAAAATCGTAGGACACAGCAACAACAACAACAACATAATAATAACAACAACAACAACAACAACACAAACAACAACATACTAATAATAATAAGAAACCTGCTTTGCGTCCATGGCTCTTTGGTCGTCCTGGAGCTACAGAGCTCCCCCGGTCTTCTCCTAGTGAGAGGAGGATGGGGAAGTCCCGGAGCTGCCGCGCCGCGGCCAGCACTGTGACACATGTACATGATTATTAAACAGATTTACTCCAAGACGCAACATCAGCAACACAAACAACAACATACTAATAATAATCGCTATTATTATTACTATCATAGGACTGAGTTAGCATGCAAAAATATTTAACTACATGAACATTGTTCCTCCAAAAACACATACTGCTTTATACTGCTTCTAATATTTACTTATTTAATTTATTCCTTTCCCATGATGCTTTTTGAGCCACAGGGATCTTGCTTAAAGAGGTATTGTGGATTTCAGGGATCCAAATGATCAAACCATGTTTAAATGATATACCAGACAACTATGCTAGACCAGACAAAAATGACCTATTAGCATTCAGGATGCTAAAAAAATTAGGATGCTGCCGAAGAATCTCAGAAAAATATTCTATAAATTGATTACATGATGCCATATACTCTAATTTAAGCATCAGAATGTCATTTGAGTTTTCTCTTATTTTCAAAAGTGAGGAAGCAGTAGACTTCATTCCCTGCAGAGCAGCTGGTTCATACATTGGTTAAAGTAGAACTGCAACTTAGTTTGGAGAAGCTAATTCCGTCATTACAATATATACTTTTTTTAACCATGATCTAATTTTAGATCTAATATAGCAATATTGTTGCTATAAGGTAATATAAATTGTGTCGTCATTAAAAATGAAAGATTTTATTCAACACTTTAGTTCATGATGGACCAATTCAATTTTATACTCAGGGCACTTTCATACTATGACTACGCTGGGCTCAGACAGACTATTCTGACAGACTATTTAGTTTCTCTAGGTTTTCTCTGACATGTAGCAAGTGCATCAT
The DNA here is from genome assembly GCA_037974365.1 of Hydrocynus forskahlii. NCBI lineage: Eukaryota > Metazoa > Chordata > Actinopteri > Characiformes > Alestidae > Hydrocynus > Hydrocynus forskahlii. The sequence continues at coordinate 549 of JBBPCX010068081.1, read as the reverse complement.
ATTTCAGCACTTTTTTGCATCAAATTTCATTTTGGCATTTGCCCAGGTTTTTTGGTATTTGACGACAGTAAAAATATGAACCTCTGCTGAACCTCTAGCCTTTTTAAAATACTGACCTCTGTCCACTTCCATCTGTCCTGCCTCCAGCTCTTGAACAAGAAATGGATTCTCTCTCCTCAGAATATGGTAAAAAGCAGTTTTAACTGCATTTCCTCCACTGTTTAAAGACCTGTAGAGCGCTCTCATTTGTTCTTGGGGGATCTTTTCTGCTCCAATCGCTTCATAGGCCTCATTACTTAACATTCCCTGTTGCAGCAGTTGATCTGCCAGCGGCATTACTAAAGTAACACGCTGGATCAGTTCACTTCTACGACTGTCCACAAAAGGGGAACCTGAGGAAATATCAGTAATAGAGTACACCATTAGAGTCTGATAGACAATTAGACAAAAAACTTGAAACATATAATTAAACATTTCCAGGATGTAACACTTTGTTAATTACATTCACAGTAGTGTTGGTCTGCAGTTTGTAGTCTAGGTTTATAAACA
>JBBPCX010068080.1:0-12578 GCA_037974365.1 Hydrocynus forskahlii | reverse complement strand
CACACACACACACACACACACATACACATATATACACACACATACACATATATACATACACATACATATATACACACCTACATATATACATACATATATACACACCTACATACATACAAACATATATATGTGTGTATATATGTATGTATATGTATGGATGTATGTGTGTGTATATATATATATACATATATATTTACACATATACATACATACATACACACATACATATATATATATATATATATATATACACATACATACACACATACACATACACAAATACATACATATATACACATACACATACATATATACACATACACATATACATACATATATACACATATACACATATACATACATATATACACATATACATACATATATACACATATACATACATATATACACACATATATACACATACATACATATGTCATATATACATATATACACACATATTATACATATATATTTATACATATATATATATATATATATATATATATACACACACACACGCAACGATTTCATATTTGCATCCTACTGAATGCTCAGTAAACGGTCTGCCGCTGCTTTATTGTGCGTAACCCGCAAACCCACTGATCATAACAGCTATCGCAGTACAGACACACCGCTGACAGATTTCTGTGGAAATGTGAAAAACAGCAGTGTGGAAATGTTAAATAACCGCAGTTCGGAAGCCTGCGCTGTTCGGTTAGCCTGAAAGCTAGCAAACTAATCTGACGCCTTCTGCAAGAGCCAAGGTTCATTCAGTACATCTTAATTCACATTAGTTGCGAATGACAACGAGGCACAGGCAAATACGAAATACCAACAGAGCATTTCAGAGATTTAATGCCCTAAACCTAATGTGCAGTACACACTTTCGTTTCGGAGCATGACTGTGCACTGGGCCTCCAAGAGAACTCAGGAGCCGGCTAGCTCACTAGCTACACCTCCACCACAGAGAGAAATAATTACATGAAAAGTAAATGTTACTCTTGTTTATATACATATATATACACACAATAACTGGCCATAACATAAGTAGCCACGGCGCGTGAATATGTGGCCAAACTTACTCAGCTCGTCCTGCGCAGCCATGTTGGAGTGAAGTCAGTCAGTACTGAGTAAGAGGTGCTGTACACACATACACACACGCACACACACAAAACTACTTTACATTACATTTTATCCAAAGGGACTTACAATATGAGATATATTAAAGATGCACAGAAATATGTAAATATATTTGTAACAAAAAGCAGAAGTTTATTTATATTTTATAAAAATTACATACCAAAATACATATGTAAGGTGTATATTATTACACTAAAAACACGCCTTACATACCTTCACTGCTCGAAAAATATTCTTATTTTCTTTATACAAATATGACATCGTCAGACAGACAGACAGACAAAACCTTGTTTTTTCCATGTGGACTTTTATTTTGTAAAATGCTGCATCAGTTTATGGTTTCATACTGTGGTTACTTCTTGACAAAAAAGGCCAAAAACGTTTGCGTATAAATGTAAAATATTTTAAAATGTTTCTGAATGTGCAATTAGTCAACCCAGAATATTTGTTAACTTGTTATATTCTTTTAAAAATATATAATACTTCTGAATGCAGTTATGAGAATCCTAGATGTTATGCTTGACGACCAGCCATCTTTCTCTGACCATGTTGCATCTGTCTCTCGGTCATGTCGCTTTATACAACATCAGGAAAATTATGCCATACCTGACTCAAAATGCCACCCAACTCCTGGTACAAGCCATGGTTATCTCTCTCCTTGATTACTGCAATGCCCTCCAAGTGTTGAATGTTTTCTCATGTTGTAAGTCGCTTTGGATAAAAGTGTCAGACAAATTAATGTAATGTAATGATAAGATGAAAGGGTCAGATTTCATATGACCTTATTGCTGCCAGCCAAATTCTGCAGAAAGCAGAACTGTTACATGCTCAATTTTACCAAGTGGTTGAGCTGCTCTTTAAAGGGGTTAAATTACAAGCGCTCCTGTTTCCTGCCATACCTGCTCTTTACTACTTACATTTACATTTACGGCATTTAGCAGATTGCGGAATGACATCTCTGGTCAACACTAATGCAGTCTCTGGAGTGAGATGGTCTGATGTATCTTGAAGATGGGATATATTGGGATCACTTTGGGATATATCGTTGAGGGGTGGTTGGGGGCTGTTTATAATTTTTTGTAATGGTGAATGCAGAAAGAAGGCAAATAATAACATTACTGTTACAAATCAAAATCTTATTTCAGCCATATAATTGCAGACACATTTACATTTACACTTATGGCATTTAGCTGACGCTCTTATCCAGAGCGACGTACATCAGTGCTCAAGTAGTCCACATCTGTTTCTTAACCTGTAAAGCTATACTTAAATCAGCGTCCATTATTCAACCAAATTACTGCACGCTACGTACACTTAAACAACCCCTGTCAAAGAAAAGTCAGAAGTTAAGACAAAAGTAAAGATGGGATGGGGATAAGAGAGTTGTTTTTTTTTTTAGAAATAAGCAAGCAGAAACGAGGCATGGTTAGTCACCAAGGTGCTCCTAGAAGAGTTGGGTCTTCAGACGACGCTTGAAGTGACACGGTGTTTGATTAATGCTGATATGTATGGGGGTGCAAGTCCATTCTTGGCCTTGAAAGCAAGTGTTAAAGACTTGAACTTAATGCAAGAAGCCACAGGGAGCCAGTGAAGGTTCCTTAGTAAAGGTGTGGTGGGTGTGAACTTTGGAACATTGAAGACTAACCTCGCAGCTGCATTCTGAATCAGCTGAAGGGGTTTTGTTCCCTTCAGTGGAAGTCCAGTTAGTAGAGAGTTGCAGTAGTCTAGTTTGGAGATGACCAGAGACTGGACGAGTATCTGCGTAGCTTTCATGGTGAGAAAGGGTCGGATTCTTCTGATGTTGTAAAGAAGGTGTCTGCAAGTTCTGGAGATCTGGTCAACCTATGACGAAAAATACAGATCTTCATCTAGCATAACACCAAGATTTCTTACCTTCTTTGAAGGGACAATATCTGAGTTCCCAACATAAACGATGAGGTTGTGGCTTGGTGAAGGACTCCCTTTGATGAAGAGGAGCTCAGTCTTGCTGGGGTTCAGCTTGTGGTGGTGGGCCACCATCCAAGAGGAGATGTCGGCCAGACAGTCTGAGATGTGGGTGGATGCCTGGTTGTCGCTGGAAGGGAAAGAGAGAGTAAGTTGCATATCATCAGCATACAAGTGGTAGGAAAAAACATGTGAGGCTATTACATCCCCAAAAGAACCAGCATACAGAGAAAAGAGAAGTGTTCCAAGGACCGAGCCCTGTGGAACACCAGTGGATAATCTTGCCATGCTACCTGGTACCTCCGGTCATCAAGGTAGGAAGCAAACCATTGTCAGGCTGTGCCCAGGATCCCAAGGTTGGAGAGATTGGAGAGGAGGATCTGGTGATTGACTGTGTCAAAGGCAGCAGAGAGATCGAGGAGGATCACCGCAGAAGACAAGTAGAGCAGTTTCAGTGGAGTGTGCCGTCTTGAAACCGGACTGGTGAGGGTCTTGAAGCCAGTTTTGAGAAAGAAACAAGATGATGTGGCTATAAACGGCACATTCCAAGACTTTGGAAAGGAAGAAGGGACTTATCTCTGGGGTCTATTTTGTATTTTGTGCAGAATAAAACACTGTTTTCATATGACAACCAAGGAATGCTGAACATGTACATGGTGTAGCTGCACAGACAAGAAACAGTGGAAGTGTTTTGTAGCTCAAAGGTTGATTCATCCATGGTTCATGGTACAATTAAAAAAGGAGAGGCTTGATGGGCTGGACGGAACTAGACCTTAGCACAGTGGTGATGACAGTGACAACAGGTCTGCCACTGTTTTACAGTGTGTAAACCTCAGGAGCATCCCAGAAGGCAGAGTCTCTTAAAAGTACGAATGGTTCACCATGCTGTGAAAGACACCATGGGCCAATAGTGCAACAATTTAAAAAATACTCTCCTCAGTGTAAAAAGAATTTAGGGATTTAATCATGTATGGTATTTAATTACATTAAAAGATTCAGAGAATTTGGGTAAATCTCTCTACGCAAGAGACAGTGTTAAAACCAGAACTGGATGGTCGTGATCTTTGGGACCTTAGAATTCTTACCCTCAGGAGCATGAGGAAGGACCACTGAGAGGACAGTGGAGCAAGACTTTAAAAGGAACTGTTTTTAAGAGTATGAGTAGTACCTCTCAAAACACAACAAAACATCTAAGTTCTTATTGTGTGTATTGTGTGTGCATCTTCATAGAATGCACAATCCCATAATGCAGCACAATGTGACATCAACTCCAAAGACCTATGAAGGGACTATTATTCTTTACAAATTACATTTTTCAGTATGTAGAAAATATCACTTACTATAATTTTTCTAGCTAGGAGGATTTTTCACCCTGTCTCAACTGTCCACACTTGTTTGTGGTTTAACTTAAGTACTCATTTATGTTTGGCCCACACTACAGGATAATTGGACTGATTTTGTGGCCTATTTGCCTGTCCGAATGACTGCATAAGGCCTGCTGATATCAGCGTGATTAAACGCTTAACTTCCAAAATTATCCTGTGGTGTGGGGTGTCTATAATCCAATCTTTAATCCAGTACTCTACTCCCAGTCCAGCAGAGGCCATACTGATTATGAACTGTAAATATTGTGAGAGACCACAGGAATTCTCATGTACAAAAGAGCATCAACCAATGAGCAACAAGCTAAATTGAGAATAAGATGAAGAAGAATAAACTGTAAAACATTCTACTTGGCTTTTTTTTGCGCAGAAAGCACACACCACCAACATGGCAGACACTTCTCTGTCATCTGCCATGTTTATTTAGATGTAAAGTCAAACATTAGTTCACACAAAATCCTGGTATCAGGTTTTGAGAATCAGAACCACTGGTTGAAACTCACAGTCTGAAAGTGTGTGGTGTCTTTGTTGGACATGTTAACGTTCTTCCCCAACATGCTAGAATATTATCAGTGCATTGACCTGGGGTATACGTTTCAATGAGGTATTCATGAAAGGGTGTATTTAGTATGCATGACATGTAAAACATTTGAATGTTTACTGGAAAGCAGAGGAACAGATTCACAAAGCCACAAGTGCGAACTTAAGGACAGGAAAGGTCATCAGATCATCTCCAGCTCTTTGCATTCAAAGAGCAGGTTAACAATGAATCAGAGATGATGCATATTTCAGACTGTTAATCATACCATGCTGCCTCAGCTTGATGCCGTGTAAATGATCAGTAGAGAGTAACACACAGTATATAAGTACTTTCCCAAATTGTACTACATAATCAGACAACCACGGACGTCATTGTATTATGTAGTTCAATTGTATTTGAATCCTTATGGGTTACATGGCTGTTCAAAATGTTATATTTGCATTGTCCTGGTACAGCTGCAAAGTGGTTATTTCTCAAACGTTTCATCTTTAAGCGATTTTAATCTGTTTTCTGTCTAATGAAAAATACGAAGTTAGTATGAAAGGAGCAAACAAATCGAATCTGTGTATGTGAACGCAGCCTCGAAGACCCTCAATACGCTCCTCCCGCGTCCACGCCTCGGGGACGGGATGAAAAACGGCGAGAGGAAAACATCCCACCTACATCGTCCGCCTAAATCCAGGACTCCTTTGCTGCTCTGCTCGCCCACCATGAAGCCGTGATCAGCGTCAGTGAAGGTAGGCTGCGCCTCGCCCGGCTGATTTGGCCGAATGTGAGAATATCGACCAGCTGTGGCCAAACATTGACTCGGCTGTACTGCGAGAAGCTAATTAAGAAGCTGTAAAGTTGTACATTTCCTTTAAACGCTCCCTGTTTTCCTTGCTGTACGTCATTATTTTAGGCTCTGTTGAAGAGAACAGGTTTCAGTAATGTGCTGCCAGCCTTGGCGCTTTTATTTGTAGATTTATTGTAGATAATGTGTGTTGCAACGCTACTGTATCAGGCTGATTCTGTGGTCGGTGTAAATACAACAGTACACGACACCGAGGTGGAATATACCAAAACAATGACTCACAACAAACTGCTAGAAGAATAACGTTCATAAATAACCTCAAATTTAACCGACAAATTATTAAAATATACGGAATAGGTCAAACCATCCTAAGGCAGCAGTGCACTGGGATGATGTGTCCCGACTGCGTTCGTATGTATATGCTGCATAGTAATAATCGTTTAGGCTGCCTCCCAAACTGCACGCTACTGTGTAAACAGCAATAAACGCCTGTTAGTGTAAAGTGGCAATTTGTCCTAAGTGAACACACCACTGCACTCCGTGAACGGCACAAAATTCTTTTTCCGCATTTAACCCATTCACCAAGTGAAGCAACCGGCGGCCAGGAACACAGCGCCCGGAGAGCAGTGCGTGGGGACGGTACCTAGGGTATATCAGTGGTGCCACAAGCAGTCCTGGGATTCGAACCCACGATCTTCTGATCGCAGGGCAACTCCCTAACCACTATATATAAGGCTAATGTTAAATGTGTAGTCACCATGTTAGCACTGAGCAAACTATATGCCTATATCAGACTGTGGTTAAGTGGTTGAGTAATGACAAAGGAACTTTTTTACTGGTCCAATATACTCTGTTATCTATAAAAATCGAAACAGTGGCAGCCACAGATTTGCCTTTGGCTTAGGCTTGTAAGTTGACTAACCTGGTAGTTGTAAGATTGACTACATTTAGAATAAGGGAATTCACTTTAAATTGTGAGCTAGGGATCTCCAGAATGAGCATTTGTTACTGGTCTAGTGAACAAGTAATGCTTATATGCCACCAGTTTGCTTTACAGTACCAACTACTGTGATTTTCCCTCTTTTCTGGACAGGCACGGTGGGCAGAGGATGGAGGCAGGGAGTCTGCCTGTGGAGCTGTGGCGCCTCATCTTGGCCTACCTTCCCCTGGCCGACCTGGGCCGCTGCTGCCTGGTGTGTCGGGCGTGGCGCGAACTGGTGCTGAGTCTGGACAGCACGCGCTGGCGCCAGCTATGTCTTGGCTGCCCCGAGTGCCGCCACCCCAACTGGCCGCGGCGACCGCACCTAGCCCCGGCGTCGTGGAGGGAGGCGCTGAGGCAGCACTCTCTGGCCAGCCGCACATGGATTCAGAATGGTGCCGAGCTGCACTCATCCGCCTGCCTGCACCTGTTCCGCCGCAGGAAGGACCGGAGGTTGTGGCATGTGGGGGCAGTGCGTGGCTGCGGATACGAGACGCTGAGGGGAGCACTGGCGGCAGCGGGACCGTATGACAGGGTTCTCCTTCACCCAGGCATCTATGAGGAGCAGGCAGAAGTGACCCTGAAGGTGCCCGTGGAAATTGTGGGCATGGGCAAGCTCGGTGACGTGGCCCTGCTGGTCAGCTTTGATCAACAGTGCTCCACTGCCAGACTGTGTAATTTAGTGTTCATGCCAGCATGGTTTTCTCCAGTGGTGTATAAAGTGAGTATGAAAACATACACACATAAGCTGAAATTCTTTATAGAGGATGTGTACCCAATACATTTGCCAAAACCTTACAACTATAAATGACACACTTTGTTGTTCACACACACACAAAATTGCGCTTAGCTGTTTAGTTTGTGTAAATATTTGACAAAAGGTTGTTGGAGTATACGATTATTGACCACATGGTTATTTTAATAGCCTTTTATGCTGTTTTGTGTTACTGCTGTTACGATGAACAAAGCTCTAGCCAGTACAGGACAGTGTAAAGCACTGACGCAGTGCACTTATATGTGAATGGAAGTATCTGATCAAGGGCACTGAAAAAGATGCTTAACCTTTACCCTAAATAACCTGATTAATATTGTAAATATGTCTTTCTGTATACTTTTGGATTATTTCGGGAATTTGTTCATCTCTACAATGAATAGTGTTGTATTTGACAGATGTAAGTATTTCATAATTGAGTTATAACACACACTTAAAGCCACTTCATGAACTTTCAAATTAGCTCGCAACACTGCTGTATGTTATGTACTTTGTGCGACACACCCGCTTGTAGAATGATGTATCGATGAAGTGACAATACACTTCACATTTATACCTCTGCACATTTTACCGTTATATGCAGAATTTAAATGATTGGAAAAGTGGAAATGATTTATAACAGGTTGTTTTATATTTATTTATTCTTTTTCCCGTAAAATAGAAGTACTAACCAGAATCGCATTTATTGGAATTGAAATTTGCAGAAAAGCTGAAAAATGTCAGGTTTAAGTTCCCTGTAGAGAATATTAGATGTGTAATAAATAATCAGATTATGTAAATTGACCGGGAGTGTTCAGAGACTGTTGTGCTTATGTTCTTATGAAGACATTGCTCAACGACAGCATTCCGGAGATGGCTAGAGCTATTAGCAACATACTAATGTACCGAAGCGACCGTGATGCTAAACTTAGCCACAAAGCAAGAGGAGGGGGGGCTTTGTATCTACATTAACACGGACTGGTGCGTGAACGCTGTGCTGATCTCGAGCTACTGCTCACCGCTGCTGGAGTTTATGTCTGTTAGATGTAGGCCATTTTATTTACCGCGGGAATTCACCACCGTGCTCATAGTCGCGGTGTACATCCCACCCAGCGCTAACACTTACAACGCGCTGCCAGAACTGTACGGAGCTTCAAAACTTAAAAAAAAGTAGTTTCTCCCCAAATTCTACCAACGTGGACTTTCCGACGAGGGGAGCGAACACGCTGGACTGTGTTTACACAAACATCCCCGGCGCGTTCCGCGCTGAGCCCCGCCCCCACCTCGGATTCTCCGATCACGTGTCCATCATGTGCATTCCAGCCTACAGCGCGTCCGTCAGACCTGTCAAACCCGTCCGGAGGCAGTCAAGGATCTGCCCCCCAGGCGCTATCACTGCGTTTTGAGCACTGACTGGGACATGTTCAGGGAGGCTGCAACATACAGCGGCTCTACCGACCCGGAGGAGTACACAGCATCGGTCACTGGCTACATGAGTAAGTGCATCGATGACTTCACAGTATCCAAGAACATCACCACACGCTCCAGCCAGAAGTATGATTAATTATTTGCATTCATTGTATATTGTAGGTTTTTGTTCTTTTTTTGTTTTGTTTTATAAATGTCTGCTGTCCGTGTTTTTCCTTTACGTGATTATGTGATTAATATGTGATTAATATGTGATTATGTGATAGTGAGGCCTCCATTCCAGATGCACTGAACAACTTCTACGCATGGTTTGAAGCTCAAAATAATAAGGCAGTGAGGAAGTCCACCCCACCTCCCAACGACCAGGTGCTCTGTCTGACTGTGGCTGATGTGAGAAAAACTCTGCTCAGAATCAACCCATGGAAACAGACAACATTCCTGGTTGTGTGTTCAGAGGATGTGCAGAACAGCTGGCAGATGTTCTCACAAACATCTTCAACATCTCTCTGAGCACCACCGTCATCCCAGCATGCTTCAAAACCACCACCATCACCCCCATGCCAAAGAAATCATCAGTGTCCTGCCTATCATTCGGTCACACTCACACCCATCATCATGAAGTGCTTTGAGAGGCTTGTCATGAGGCACATCAAGTCACAACTGCCTCCCTCACTGGACCCCCTGCAGTTTGCATGCCGTCCCAACCGTTCTACAGATGATGCCATCACCACCACCCTTCACCTGGCCCTCACCCATTTGGACAAAAAGGACGCTTACGTTAGAATGGCGTTCATAGACTTCAGTTCAGTTCAGCATTCAACCATCATTCCTCAGCATCTGATTGGGAAGCTGAGACTGCTGAGCTTAAACACCTCCCTCTGCAACTGGGTCCTGGACTTCCTGACTGGGAGACCTCAGTCATTCAGGATCGGGAGCATCATCTCCAGCACCACCACGCTGAACACAGGGACCCCCAGGGCTGCGTGCTCAGCCCTCTACTGTTCACGCTGCTGACCCACGACTGTGCAGCAATGCACAGCTCGAACCACATCATCAAGTTCGCTGATGACATGACTTTGGTGGTTTTGATCAGCGGTAACGATGAGGCAACATACAGAGAGGAGGTGCAACGGCTGACGGACTAGTGCAGAGCCGAATCACGGGGGGTACTGGGGGGTATTGTACCCCTGATCAAGACCCAGACAACCCACTTGTGGCGACTATTCGTATTGACGCGGTAGCAGACAATAAAGGTCATAGAAGTGTTATGAAGGCAGTACCCCCCAGTTATGGAGGGGTAATTCACACTCTGGAGCCAACAACCTTTCCCTGAACGAGGAGAAAACAAAAGAGATGGTTGTTGACTTCAGAAGGGCACAACGTGATCACTCCCTGGTGAGCATCGGCAGCTCCTCGGTGGAGACTGTCCAGAGCACCAAGTTCCTTGGTGTTCAGATCATGGAGAATCTCACGTAGACCCTCAACACCAGCTCCATCACGAAGAAGGCCCAGCAGTGTCTCTACTTCCTGTGGAGACTGAGGAGAGCGCACCTTCCACTCCCAATCTGCACAATGTTCTACAGAGGGACCATAGACCATAGCATTCTCTGTAACTGCATCACAGTTGTACAAACTGCACAATTACATTTATTACTGTTCTAAAATTGCACAATTATATTTGTTGATGTTCTGCATTTTTTTGCACATGTAAAGTCTGTTCTGCATCTCCGCTGCTAGAATACAGTACTGGTCAAAATACTGTATTCATCCTCAATGTAGCTAATGTCAGTTGTACTGAACGTTGTCTTGTCTCGTTTAGTTGTATAGTTGCTCTTGTGTTCTGTCCTGTTTGCACTTGTGTTTTGTTCTGTGCTGTTCTGTTCTGCTCTTGTGTTGCACCATGGTCCTGGAGGCACTTTGTATCGGTTTTACTGTGTACTGTATGTCTATGGTAGAAATGACAATAAAAACTTACTTGACTTGACTTGATATGACCATATATTTTTTTCTCTGGAGTGCAGTTGATACATGTCAGTATGTTTGTGTACAAATAAAGAACTGGACCATATTTTCGTCCACAAAATGTTGGAGGTTTATTAAACTTCAACAGTTCCTTCTACATAATGGTTACAGCTCTAATGAAGTAACTTTGTAGATGTATTAAGAATCACTGGTATAACGTATATCATTGTTAGTTGTTAGTAATTATGTTTGTTTTTAGACATCCTCAGGTCATGTCCAGTTGGACAACTGCAACTTCGAGGGCTGCCAGTTGCACGTCAGAGGGCCAGGCACCTGTCAGGTTCGCTTCTGCTCTTTCGCCCAGGGTAGCTCTGCCCATTTTCTGGGTGTGGCCATCAGCTTAATGGACAGTTGTGAATTCTCTGGGGGTGACTCTGCCTCCATTACTGTAGAGGGCCCTCCAGTTTCCGAGCGCAACTGGGCTTGCAAACATCTGGCTGCTTTGGCCAAAACCTTAACAGTTGCCACCATGGCAAGTGGACCATGGGACTCAAAAGATGGGGTCAATCACAAAGACACATTTCTTGGAGGATCTATCACCGTGGAGGACTGGACTAAACAGGAAGTGGACTGGGAAACTGGTTGGACTAAACAGAAGGTCCTCAGTGGAGGTCTACTTCCAGGTAGGGGTGTACGAAACTACATTTTGTTATTTGACTGCTAGTTTTCTTACGAGGATTGATGAATACAGATTCATGTTGGGAGGTGTTGAGGGTGGGTCAGGAATGTTAACTAATTCTGTGACTCTCTGAGATTTTGTTTTAGAGATTACCACCATGATGGCATATCAATCTTTCCCTCTGTACCAGCAGACCAGGAGGGCACCATGATCGAGGACAACAGCACGGACATGTCAAATGAGTCCAGTGATGATGAGGATGAACGGCGAGGAGAGAATGTGAAGAACATGGACTACACGCTGTCATACAAGCAGCATGGTCTGGCACACCTCTTGGAGCCGAGGCTACCAGACTGGACCACATTTCCGGCACTGCTGAGCCTGAGTGTAGAGATGCAGCGGGATGCAGAGGCCCGGGAGCTGGCCGCCTCAGTGCAGGGGTGCCTGCTGCGTCGCTGCCTGCTGCGGGACGGCAAAGGGGGCGTGCACTTGTGCAACCATGCTCAGGCCAGACTGGAGGCAAATGTATTCCAAGGACTTAATTATGCAGTGCGCTGCATCCAAAATGCTAAGGTAAAGCAACAACACATCTGTGACCAGGTGAAGAGGAGGCTGTAAAGTAACCCGTGGTTGTACACGGGGCGGAAAAAATAAAAATTTGGCATTGGCCCACAATTCAATGTCTTTAATTATAGAATTATTTAATAAATTAAATTAGAAAGTAAATTAAAACGAATAAGTCTAAGCCTACATTTAGGACTGTGACTGGCTTAGACTGCTCCCTTCTGGAGAGGATGAGCTTGCATTGTGTTCTGTATGGTGACACAATATGTTGTTTGTTAATAGTAAAGTAAAAGTAAAGTGACTATTCTGTCATACGTGAAACACCACAGCACACAATGGCCTCGTTTACACTGCAGGTCTTGATGCTCAATTCTGATTTGTTGCCTATATCCGATTTTTTTGACCTTCTGTT
>JBBPCX010068079.1:0-12578 GCA_037974365.1 Hydrocynus forskahlii | reverse complement strand
GTATATATGTATTTGAAGTATTCTATTATCTTTTCAAGGCCTGAAATATTTAGAATGGTTTGTGATTGTCCATTTTTTTACTTTTTCAAATGATAAAAAAATATATCAATAATTAGTCAATATTGATAATAATTACCAATACATAATCATTTTATTGATCCCGAAGGAAAGTGACTAATACAATTAGTAGTGACTGCAATAAACTGCCCTACGTTCACAGAGGCGAGAGCAAACCACTGGTGAAACTATTTTCTTTTTTCATGTTGATTGTTGTGGGTCACAGAGTACATTACGACTGTGATCTTCGATCCGGTGGGTGCGGTGAACCGGTGGACAGACACCTCAGCGACATTTCTATCAGGAATACTGGGCTCTGGTATGTATCTACCAAATTAAAGGAATCCTTTAGGATCAGTTTACTCCAACAGGACCTCTGTTATAGCTGCTGTCCTCCTAGAATACCTCCATTCTGTAATTCTAGAGGTTTTTGTGATTTTGAGCGTTATTTTGTCAGAAGGGCGCCCCACGGTGGTGCAGTGGGTATCACTATCGCCTCACACCCCCAGGGTTGGGTGTGAATCCAGGTCCTGGTGTGTGTGTGTGTGTGTGTGTGTGTGTGTGTGTGTATGTGTGTGTGTCTGTGTGTGGAGTTTGCATGTTCTCCTCGTGGTGGCGTGGGTTTCCTCCACGTTCTCCGGGTTTCTCCCACAGTCTAAAGACATGAGAGTCAGGAGAACTGGTGATTCTAAAGTGACTGTAGGTGTGGGTGTGTGAGCTAATGGTGTGTGTGTGTGTGTGTGTGTGTGTGTGTGTGTTTGTGTGTGGCAGGTTCAGATGAAGTTATGTTTGAGGGCTTTTATTAACATGAGCCAAATTACAGCTCTGTAGAATCAGTACTGCATATAAAATATCAAAAATCTTCCTTGCTAAATCACTATAGACTTATCCACTACTGTATAGATAAAATCTCACTGAGCTTCACCTCCACAGGAAATAACGGGGTCGCTGGTGTCTTCAGGCTTGGTACTGGTCTACTGGATGAAGTGAACGACTGGGTTCGAGCCCCAGTTGGCTACATATTCCATGTGTTTGAAGGTAATACATACCCTGACATACAGACAGTGCAAATATGTCCCAAACAAGATAAAAACATCCTTAAAATGGATAATAATACTGCCCCCAACATTAAAGTGCTAAAGGAACTTTTGGGGTTTCCCTTTAACCTGTTCTTGCACAATAGAAAAAAGGTCAAAATACTCCTGTTGTTTGTTGTGTTTAAACCTTCTGAGTTCAGATCTACAGAAACATCCTTCAGTTTAACTTCAGCAGATCCATTGCAGATGCTTTAATCATATAAAGGTCTTTTATGGTCCCAGAGTGTGTGTGTTCCTGTTTTGGGAAGAGTTAATGATATTTTGGTGCAGAAAGAAAGGTTTTGAACGTTTTATGACATTTTTGAAAAAATATAATGAAAAATGTTCATGACTGCATAAGTCCATCCTGGTTTTGTTGTCATACGTTTTTACAAATAACTAAAAAGCTGCAGTTCCTGCAGGTCAGAAGATTTAGGAGTGAGTTCATTAGAGTTGGGACAAACTTTTAGCTCATTGAACTGTTGGTATGGTTTTATGATCTTAAATCATATTATATTATTTTTGCACATGGCAATATGTGGCCACTAGGGGGCGTGCAGCAAAGGATGAACCCTAAATGCAGTCAGTGAGCCCAGCTGGACTTGCTTATGTGGTTTTACACACTGATCTTTAAACATGGACCACAGTACAGACAGAATGTACACTTCAGGAAGGCTGGTAATGGTTTTATAGCTGTGATAAGATAAGATAAGATAAGATAAGATAAGATAAGATAAGATAAGATAAGATAAGATAACCCTCTATTAGTTCCACAGGTGGGAAATGTGCATTGTTATGAGAGTAAAATGGACGGAACAGAATAAAATAGAATAAAAACTATACAACAGTATAATATAAAAGCTACACTATACAAAATATTAGATAAATATAAGTGTATACACACAAACACACACACACAAACACACAGACATACGTATATATACGTATATACTTATATATATATATATATGAGTTTGATGTATTTAAGTGTAATGTTTAAACCTTAAACGACTGAATGTGCTTGACTTTTCCTGACCAGGTCAAAGTGTCTAATCTGAAATGAATGTATCCTCTGTGTCCAGACACACTGGAGGTCTTGGTCCTCCAGCCGCTGGAAATGGTGGGTTATGCAGCTGCGTTTATTTCAGACATAGCCGTGGCGATCTTCAACTTTTTCTCAGGCGTGTTCAAGGGCGTTGGAGGTGAGTGCAGATACTTTTGGCATTCACAGCTGTTTCAAAATGGAGTTTAAGCTCATTTCTGGACTGGTGCTAAATCAAACTTGCGGGGTTTTTTTTAGCTTGGATCCCTGCAGTGAGCACCAGTCCCATGGACCTGGCCACCAGTGTAATGAAAGGAGCAGGAAACCTCAAAAACACCCTCTTCACAAGCGTTTCCAGCCTGTTTTCCAGTGATGAAGGTATGAGACAATAACAAAAAGCAGAAGAGATGCTGTGAATATACAGCGCTACACTGTAAGAGCTTTATCGTAACTACACAGTAACTATAGAGTAACTTTAAAGTACATTTCTGTATATCAGTAGTTCTATTTTTTGTATGCTGGGAACATGTCCTCAATACTTTTTTACATTTAAAGGGAACAGAAAGTTCTGTATATCAGTAATTCTATTTTTTGTATGCTGGGAACATGTCCTCAATACTTTTTTACATTTAAAGAGAACAGAAAGTGTAAAAGCATAGGTGTCATTTCTGTCCCCACCATTTTTTGAATGCAGAAATGGTAACGCCTGGTAACGTGTCCCCACTACTTTTTTTCTACAGTTAAAGAGAACAGAAAGTGTCCCCACAACTTTTTTGTATAAGAATGCATAAAGTGTAAAACCATAGGTATAATTTATGCTGGGAACTTGTCCCAAAAACTTGGTAGAAAAAAAAAGTGTGTTGTCATGGAACACGTGTCAGCATCAGCCAATCAGAGGCAGAGATTGCATTGTGTACACAAGCGTGCACACAGAGAGGAAAAAACACGACTAGCTGACTTCTCTCAGGGGCGTCGACTTGTGCCTCTGACTTGTGCCTCATACATATATATATATATATATATATATATATATATATATTTACACACATATACATTACTTTTCTTCTACGGTTAAAGAGAACAGAAAGTGTAAGACCATAGGCGTCATTTACATTGGGGACATGTCCCCACAACTTTTTTATATAAGAATGCATAAAGTGTAAAACCATAGGTATCATTTATGCAGGGAACTTGTCCCAAAAACTTAGTAGAAACAAAAAGTGTGTAGACTTCAGAGAGGCCTCCAGACACAGACTGGATGGCGCATCCTGTTTTTCAGGCGGCCTTCCCGACATTAACTTCGATCCCATGAAAGTCGTCACAGACACGGTGGAGGAGTTTGCAGACCGGAGAGACACGGTCCTGGCTTATCTCTCCAACATGCTGATGCAAGATAAAGGTACACCAGTGGCTGTGAACTGGTATTACTGGTGCTGTGCACTTCCACTGCTGTAACTCACCTGCCGCTCTTTCCTTTAGAGGAGGGACCCCACGTGATCCGAAGGAAAGGTCAGTGTACATTTCTGCAAATAGTCTTTAAACTTTATAATTGAAATGTTATACAGTCTGCAGCCTGTGGTGGGTCCCGCCCAGGGTGGGTCCCTGCCTCGCGCCCGAGGCCCCGGGATAGGCTCCGGGTACCCGCGGCCCTAGTAAGGATAAAGCGGCTACAGAAAATGAATGAATGAATGAATGTTATACGGTCTAGACCACTGGTTCTCAAAATTGGGGGCTGTTGGTCACTGAGGGGCCACAGAATGCATTCTTTTACTTTTTAAATTTTGTTTTTTACTTTGCCATGGGAGGGATCTTTGCTGGGGGGTGCAATGCCACTTACTGTCCTTTAGGGGGCCTAAGTCTAAACAGGTTTCAGAACTGCTCGTTTAGGTTATTCTATATATTCTGTGTGTTTTGTACATATAAACTAAATACAAAAAGTGTGGATAGTGTTTCATGTTAAATTTCAATATTCACCGTCAACAGGAGAATTTTTGCCACCGATGGAAAAAGGTCAGTTACCTTTGAATCTTTTCTCCTTACTATATTATATTATATTTATTGTGATTAATCCTTTCTCCTCACTAATTTTAATAACCATGAAAAATAATAAATATTCAGTTATATAATATATGTTATAGTAATACAATACCCATTAAAACGATACCTTACTATATTTAATATTATGCTAATAGCTATAACTGTAACACACACACACACACACACACACACACATACACACACACGTACCGGTAAATTACTGAAAAATCTGCAAATAATGAAATAATGAATGCTGAAAATGGTGCATGAAAAACATGGGTATTTTCATTCAGTAACAAAGTTTTTGTTTCTTCAACATTACGTTTCTTGTGTGTGTTCATTTCTTTCTAATATTGTTAAAAATCTAAATTCTCATTTAAACCCTGTCCTCCTGTCCTTGGTAGTCCGGTGAGAAACATCACATGTGACTTCTAAAATGTGCAAAACAATCTTTTCTAATATTTGTCTGGAATGGTTTAATGGTTTACTGGTTTAATGGTTTGATGGTTTGATGAACGGTGCATGAAAAATTTCCCAGATGACAAATAAAGACGTCCATGTGAACGGCCTTGCTTTCTCCTGTCCTCGTTTTCATTTCCAGAATAAACGTGTACACGGTCCCATGTACTGAAAGTGTTTAACCTTCTCGCATCTATTTTTTGTTAACAAATATCCCGCATGCTCTTTTTTTGTTGCAAGAATATTGTTCAAAATACATTTTTCCTAAATCCTTTATCTAAATACATGTTATTCAACCCCAGGTTAATTCGCTTAAATGTTAAATGTAGTGTTATTCTGTAATTTACAATACAGTCTTTAATTAATGTCCTTCTGAATGCTGGATGCAGCCCATGACCTCTGACTGGCCTTTAAATACCATGACTGTTTCCCATGGTGATTGTAGGAACGGTTTAGTTGAGGTTGAGATGCAACATGTGTGGACTGTTGATGTCATCCTTATAATTTACATGATATAAAGTTACTGTAAATTTTTTACTGTAAATCAGCAAATTCCCACATGTGGGACTAATCAAAAAAAGGTTATCTGATACTGAAGTAACTACATAGTATGTTCCTGTTTATCTACAGTAATTCTGTTTTTTGTGTACCTACAGAGTTTTCAGAGTGTAAAACCATAGTTGTGATTTATACTGGGAACCAGTCCCCACCAATTTTTTTTTTTAACATCTAAAGAGTACAGAAAGTGTAAGACCAGAGGCATCAGTTATGCTGGGGACATGATCTCACCATTTTTTTACACCTAAACTGTAAAGAAAGTATAAAAACAGGTGCTGGGGACGCTAATAACATGTCCTGGCCACTTTTTTTATATCTTAAGAATACAGAAAGTGTAACACCATAGGTATATTTTATTTTGGGGACGTTCAGGACATTTCCACACATCTTATTTCACACTTAAAGAGTACAAAAAGTGTAAAAACATAGGAGTAATTTATGCTGGGGACACTGGGGATACTTTTTGTAGAGGCCCATTTCGTCCTCCGCACTAAGCGAATCAGAACCCCCTCCCCTGGTTGACAAATATAATCACCACCCACCAACGAAAATGACAATTAGTCTCCAGCACTTTCCAAACCACACAGACACCTGTGGGCTAGATGTTGAATTGGAATTACACCTAACTATATTTGTAAAGTTACTATAGGTACAACTATAGGTGAATTTTTTTAACAGTCATTAACTATCATGGTGCAACCGCCACACAAGTCCTGGAGGGGCTACACTCTAAGATAACTGTAGCACGCTCGCCATTGCAGCAGTCTCTTACATACAAAGCCAAGCTTTGAATTTAAGAGCCTGTTGTTTCATAAAACAGTGTTATTGTTAATTGTATCATAATTACTGTAAAATTACAGGTTTTTAAGCAAGCAAAACCCACCATGTTATGTAACAGTTCATGCAATTATCTGCAAAATGTGCTCACAAGATCGTTCATGAAAAGACTATAATGACACCAATGGCTTCATGAAACAGTTGCAGAAGTTCTGGGAAGAAAACAGGATGATTTTGCACAGAGAACCAAACTCACTAAGGTGGCCATTGCTAAACAAGAGGTGAAGGATGTTGAGATCACAGATGTGGAGGACCAAGGAGAAGCAGATGTGAAAGAAGAAAGAAATGCTCATGTTAAAGATTCATACCAAGCTGAATCACTTGACATTATGGCTTCTGAAGATAAGAGGGAAACTGCTGAAAGGGGCACTGATGAGGAGGAAGCAACTGAACCAGGCACAGATAGTTCAGAAGCTGGACCTGGCTTGGTTGATGTTTTATCACAAGAGGGCACACCTGATTCCATGGTTGAAGTAGAAATGGAGTCACTTGATGATTCTGATGATGCTACAGTTGAAACTGTCGGTGAGAGTGATGTTCTTGCTGGGGACACAATAGTAGAAACAGATCAAGCTGGTAGGGACGGAGATCAAACTGAAACATGGGCTGATCTCGCTGCTGGTGTTGATGTTTCTACCATCGTTGATGAGGAGGAACCCATAGAGGATCATGTAATTGCTAAAGGGAACACTACTGAGGACCAAACTGAAATGGTGGTTTGTCCAGAAGACACTCAGGCTACAGAGGTAGCACTTGATGGTTATGATTATATTAAAGCAGAGGTAAAAAATGAGACTGAATGTGCCCTGGAGGATGAGGTAGAGGCAAAGGATGAAGAGACAGAGGAAGCAACGTCAAAGTCAGAGGCGAAGGACGAAAGCAATGAAGATAATAAAGACATATTGATGGCCACTGCAGAGAAAGCAGAAATAGATGCCTACAAGGAAGAGATCTTTAAGTTTCCTTTGAACATCCGAGGTGGTTACGATGAAAATAATAATAACAATGAGAGCAAACGGCGTTTAATCAGAATGGACAAAATAAGACAACAGACAGCCAAAACTGAAGACATCCACCTTCCCAAGCAAACAGATGACCAAGAAGAATCTGGTCCTGTAGAGGATATGAAAGGTACTTTTTTCATCACTGTAAATGGTTTGAAAAATGATTCTCTGAAGCAGATTCATTTCAACAGATTGTTTAACATAAATTTAAATTATAGCCCTGTTATTTGTGGCCTTAAAGTGGATATCTGTTATAAACTAAGCTTGTAAGAGAATTGTAACACACTACCTTAAACAGATGTTCTTTCACCAGACTTGAACCATTTTAACATTGTACTGTTAAAATCAGTACTGAATAATTAATAACAAAATTCATTTGTAGGGTTCAAATGAGTGTTCTTTTGTTTTCTTGTTTTCTTGCACCATTAGCAGATAGAAATTGGACTGCAAAAACAAAATGTTGTCAACAAAATTTCTGTTTAAGAGGCATGCATGTACTGTATGTGTATTTAGTGAAGTTGTGTGTAAAACATGTCAAACTGGATTCCCCACAGGCCACAGCTTTGCAGACATTAGCGTTTTTCCTCTACTAAAGCTGACATCACATTACGCATTTCTGCAGTTCGATTCAACTTGTGAAACTGGCATAAAAAGATTGTTCCAGAAGACTGGTGCCAAAAAATCCTCAATTTTTGTGCAATTAGCAAGCAAGCTAACTCTGCTAACCATAAATAGTACAATGTGAACGTAAATATGTCAGATAATTAAAAGCTAAAGACAGCATAGTGGTGCTGTCACGTCCGGGCTATGCCCGTTCAGGAAGGATGAGGTGCAGGCGCGCATTCCCATGATGTTACTTTATTATAAACAAAACAAGAAGGCACGACGACCAAAACTCAAACAAAAGACAAGTTCCCTGAACAGACACAACTCAGGATAAGGTGAGGGTGGACAGACAACCAGAACTAAAACAGAAGCATTTTTATGCAAAACGTGCACAAACCAAGGACCAATGAAAACCCAAACATACTTATTTCTTAATCCCTGGCCGGCTGAGAACCCTTACTCCTAAAGCCTACCAGGGAAGAGACCACACCCAGTGTCAAAACAAGAGTCCCCACCAGTGCAGTCCGATGGCGGCCCCTAGTGGCGGGTTACAGGTACACAAAAATACTATTTAATAATTACTAAGAGCTATCGACTATTCTTCAAAGAATGCCGCTTGCCCCATCCAGAATACACAGTGGGAGAGGTAGACCATTCCACTGTCCCACCCCTCCACACCACCACCTCCACATGTTTTATAGGTCTTCCTCACACTTTGTCTGCTGCTGTGTAACGGCTGTTGGCAAACAGCTTTTAGGTACATTGCCACCTTCTGGCATCACATGGCACAGCAGCCATTAAACAGCAGAGCAAAATATTTTTAAACTATTCACTATTTCACTATAAACTATTAATAATCTAATGACTACTCAAATATTCAAAAATATTAACCCACCCTGATCATGAAGCATTGTGATTTAAGACAGTCATGAAGTTGCATTATTTAATAAAGTTGTAATCTTTTTTGGACATTTACGTACTGAGAAACATCTCCAGACACTAATTTGTTTGACTGATGACCAAAGAATGTCATCCTTTCACTGGTCAGTGGGTGTCATGTTAAATCATGTAAGATTCATGTAATTTTTCACTCCTGAATTTCAGTTCTGGAGCAAGAAAGAATCGCCAGAGAAAGGAAAGCAAGGGAGGAGGTTTTCAAAGTCCTTCAAGGTGATTTCTTTATTTCACTCCCTTGCAAGAACTGGAGACACTGAAAGCAAACATTTTTGACATTGAAAATGAGCAAACCCTCTGACCTGAGCCCGTTTGCTCTTCTAGAACTGAGAGCTGAGAAGGCCAAAAAAGAAGAGAGGGAAAGAAAGGAGAAAAAAGTAGAGAAAGACAAGAAAATAGATGAAGAAGGAAAGGAAGACGTGACGAAGGAAAAGGCTAAAAAGGAAAAGCCTGTAAAGGATATACGTGTGCTTCTAAGACCTAAAGGTAAGGATTCCACCCCTGAAGTAGAGAAGCACATGCACTGCATTTCCATGCGCAAAGTGATGTAAATATACACTAATATTGTAATACTGCTGATAAATGCACAGATAAACAAAAGAGTACAAATAAAACTACACATATGTCCCACTCTTGTTCTCTGTTGTTGACTTTTTGAGAAAAACACTGACTGAGTTTTGTGAGATGTGACTTTTGTGAGATCTTTGTGAGACTTTTGTGAGATTTTGTAGGATTTTTGTGGAGGTTTTGTGAGATTTGATGGGTGCAGGTTTAGGACGGTGCTGCTTTGGTCAGTATTTATTACTGAACAGCACTCAGGAATCGTTCAAATCACGATTACTGGTGATGATGCCATGCAACAGTTATATTTTTTGTTTAGCTGGTATTAATATGACCAAAACTGCAATATATGGCACCTCCTCTTGTTTTTTCCTTTTGGAAAGTTGCACCCACCCAATACCAAATAGAAGATAGTTCATAGGTTATGTAGCAACAATTCCCTAAAATACGGTTGGAAGGCATCAAGCAGCAATGGAAATAATGCAGTGGATTAATTTGTTTCTTAGTTGTTTCTTATTTGTTTGTTTGTATACAGAGCCAGTATTGGTGGAAGACAGGGTTAATGTCACGGCTAAAGGTATCACAACATCTCTTACTTGTTTAATTTTGTTTCCACAGTACTGTATGGTCTGTCAGCCTACAGACTGCAATGAGTGTGATGTGAGAGTGTGAGGTGTATATAGGCCTTTAGCTTACTAATCTTTCACATTTCTTCCAGAACCACATGTAAAATCATTTCAAGTCTATTCAAGAAAATATTATTTCTACTACAAAAAAAAAACTGAAACTGAAACTGAATATGTCTGGCTATCTCTCCACTACAGAGAGGGTCTCCAAGGAGACAGCTGAAACAGTCAGGGTGAAGAAAGGTATATTTACTTCATATTAGGATATTTTTACATTTTGTACAGTTAATTGTTTAAAAACCCTAAGACATAAAGTGTGTATTGACACTGACTGTAAGAGAAATAAAACTTCTATATATTTAAAGCCAGTTTTTGATGGACTTCCAGATCACACAGTTGCCCTTGCCAGTGTATATGAGGATGTTTTAAATATTGTTATTATTAATTAATTAATGTATTATTATTATCTGTGGCTCATAAATCTGTTTTCTTTGATTTACAGAGGCCAAAGTTATTAAAGAAAAGGATAAAGTTGCACCATCAAAGAAAGGTAAAATTCTCAATGATCAGAATTAAGCTTTTTCCGCCATATCTTTTGTGGGTGAAAGTGGTTTTTAAAAACAGTTTTGAAGACTCACCTGTGAATTCTGCGCATCTCTGATGATCCCACTCAATCTATGAGTATAAAATAAAACTGCATCCTCTGACAGACAGATTCACCACAGCTCTGCTTAAAATGTCTTCAATATTGTGTTTTGATATTGGAACACATCTTACCCATACCGATGAATGAAAAATTTGGCCTTAGTGTAACCGCATATTAATACCCCAGTGCAACAGAAAGCCATGGATGGCCACTGGCGTGTCAGCTAAAGGTTAGATTTCTCTCATTGATTTCACCATCATCACCAAGTGTGCCAGTAATCATAGAGCTCACTAGATTTCATTAGTAAATATATTTGCCTGCATTAGCCCTGTTTGAACTCAAGGGATTAATGAGAAATGGATGAGCTTGATTCAGGTGCTTATTTTTTATCTTGAACCAATTTAAGAGGTAGATGTAGGAAAACCATATTTCTGTTAAATAATTAAATACAATAATAAATAGCAAATTACCCACTTTTGGGACTAATAAATGTTTATCTTATTTTATCTTATCTTAAACAAAGTGTTTTGTTGCCAGCATGCCTATGCGTTACTAATTAATCAAGCCTCATATCAAAGTAACTCAAAACCAAGGTCTTCCAGGAAAAAAAGGAACCTCAAGTATTGCACAACTGGAGAATGTATATGATGTAAATAATATCTACATATCTCTAGATGTCCGATGGCACTGATACCAAAGCGGCATCATTAACTGTACAGACTGCTCTTATTCTGCCCACTGACTGAACGTGTTAGGAATATTAATACATTTTTCATTCAATTTGAAAAGGATATTAAGTTAGGACACCTAAAGTTTTACAGGATCTGAATCTTCCACACAATCCTCATTTCAGTCTCCTTATTTAATTTCAGAGGCTGAGGTTACCAAGAAGGAGGCTAAACCAGTGTCACTGAAGAAAGGTAAGAATGCTTATGAAGTCTGTGTGCTTGAATTCAGTTAATAAAAGATATCATGTGAGCACTTTGTTTCATTATACTGTTTACATGTTTGTTGATAATAACTATTTATGTGATTAAGGCTATTTGGAATATCATAGTATGCATTAATATACAGTAATAAATGTTTTAATTTCCTCATGACTACTTCAACAAGCAAGGGAAAATACATTTTAATTCAAGGTGTTGAACTACCATGCCACAATATTTTACAGAACCTGCGCCCAAGGAAAAACCTGAACCTCCTCCAAAGGAAAAGGTAAAACCTGAACCTCCTCCAAAGGAAAAGGTAAAACCTGAACCTGCTCCAAAGGAAAAGGTAAAACCTGAACCTGCTCCGAAGGAACAGGTAAAACCTGAACCTGCTCCAAAGGAAAAGGTAAAACCTGAACCTGCTCCAAAGGAAAAGGCAAAACCTGAACCTGCTCCAAAGGAAAAGGTAAAACCTGAACCTGCTCCGAAGGAACAGGTAAAACCTGAACCTGCTCCAAAGGAAAAGGTAAAACCTGAACCTGCTCCAAAGGAAAAGGTAAAACCTGAACCTGCTCCAAAGGAAAAGGCCAAACCTGAACCTGCTCCAAAGGAAAAGGTAAAACCTGAACCTGCTCCAAAGGAAAAAGTCAAACTTGAACCTGCTGCAAAGGAAATGGCAAAACCTGAACCTGCTTTAAAGGAAAAAGTAAAACCTGAACTTGTTCCAAAAGAAAAGGCCAAACCTGAACGTGCTCTAAAGGAAAAAGTCAAACCTGAACCTGCTGCAAAGGAAAAGGCAAAACCTGAACCTGCACTCAAGGAAAAGGTCAAACCTGAACCTGCTCCAAAAGAAAAGGCAAAACTTGAACCTGCACTCAAGGAAAAAGTCAAACCTGAACCTGTTCCAAAAGAAAAGGCCAAACCTGAACCTGTTCCAAAAGAAAAGATCAAACCTGAACCTGCTGCAAAGGAAAAAGTTCAACCTAAACTTGTTTCAAAGGAAAAAGTCAAACCTGATTCTGTTCCAAAAGAAAAGATAAAACCTGAACTTGTTCTGAAGGAAAAGGTAAAACCTGAACCTGCTCCAAAGAAAAAAGTTAAACCTGAATCTGTTCCAAAAGAAAAGGCAAAACCTGAACCTGTTCCAAAGGAAAAAGTGAAACCTGAACCTGTTCCAAAAGAAAAG
>JBBPCX010068078.1:0-12580 GCA_037974365.1 Hydrocynus forskahlii | reverse complement strand
TAACGAGGAAAAGTATAAAAACACTGCTGTAATCGACACTCTCCTCTCACAGTGAGACCAGTCGGATGGTGAAACACGACTAGAAGTTCCTCAAAGGTCATTATTGCCATTTTGTTTAAGAGTGAGCGAGAGATTTTTTTTCTTTGAATTGTTCAAGTTCTGTAAACGCTGCATCGTTTCTCTTATTCTGATGCTTTGTCATTTCCTTTAAAATGATGCTCTGAGGAACAATATTTTTATTTGGAAATAAAGGTCTTAAAAACTAAGGCAAAGCTGTTGCACCTATAAAAGATAAACCTGAAGAAACTGAACATTTTTGCAGTGGTCTCTTTTTATTTCCCAGAGCTGTATATTATTGAACAGTATAATTTATTCATTTTATATTATTACATTTTGGAAAACACCATTTTTTTCACCATTACTACAGCACTGAGGTATAGTCTTTGGTGTCTTTGTCACTGTCCTCAGTTTCTTTTCTCTACTTATTTTTTTATTTTAGCCTGACAGTATTCTGTTGCTGGAGCTTGCTGCTGTGATTGACACCAATCAAAACCACCTTAAAGGAAACCCTTTCATGTCATATCTCACTGTTCCTTGCAACACGCCCACTGACGTGCCCCTTCCAGGCTCTTTAGGTTTATTCCCAACTTCCAGTCCAGATCCATTCAATAATGATCCTTTTGCTCCATTTGGGGCCTCACCTTTTACCATTTTGTCCAGTGATGTTCCGTCTGACAAAATGTCCAGTCCAGGAACAAATGCTGCCTGCCTCTCGAACAGACCAATAGGACATAACGTCCTAAATGGATATTCCAACACTGATGTTCAGTTCATGAGTTATAAAACGGTGCTGCCTGAGGCCCAAACCCCTCCTTTACTAATGAACGGCACATCAGTGCTTTCTGTTTTTCAAACTCCGCCCCTCTGCAATTCCGAAATTATTTGCCCCCCACCTCCAAACCCAAAGAGCGATCGCATACGAAAAAAGGAGAAGGTGAATGTTTAAAAAGTCAAATTTCTATACCGGGTGCTGCCTGCACAATCCAACTTCAACACAACGACAGTTTCTTTTTGGAAGTCATGTTACCCATATTGACTTGAGCATATGTGTTTTTTTTCTAGGGGTGTAACAATATACAGATTTCACAATATGTTATGTATTACTTTTGTTTTCGAGCTAAATCTGGCAGTAGCACATAATGGTATTACAGTAAATGATTTTGGACACGCTGCAACCATAGACAGTTTGTGTCTATTTATTTTGAGGAGGAATTTCCCCCTCAGCTATTATGATGGTACTTGTTAGCAGTTTGTTTTTAACCCTTTAGATCCCTGTAAAAACACTTGTTGGCTTATTTGAGTTATGGTCTTTTCACTGTTTAAAATAAAACTTTTAGTATAAAATCAGGAGAAATGGCACTTGACACAAAGTTAGAAAATAAAACAGCTCACCCTTTTTTCTGAAAGACCATTTATACTTTGTTTGCCATTTTAATATTTCCTGCCATTTCATTTTTTTTTTTTTTTGCTCCAAACACAAATAGCTAAATACAGGTTTTGAGTATATAAGAAACTGGAATCTAACATTAACATGCAGCCTTACTTAAAATTTCTAATGGCATCAGTGTATACATGTGTGGAAGTAGTTTTTTATATTAAAAATGAACAAACGTAACAGTTAATTATTGGTATTGAAGACATGCTTTCCGATACTCAAGCCTTAAAAAGGCACAAATTTTTAATTTTGTTTTTTGTGTCCTTTCAGCATAATGGTGGTATTAATTACTGTTTGTTAGTGTGTCTGAAATGAATTTTAGGCTTTAAAAACCATAACTATAGTATATTCTGTGTGTGTTTTCTTGTAGCCTTTATATTTAAATAAATATAAATATAAATATATAGGTACACCACTAGTACTTTCAAGGAATTTTAGAGATGACATGGTTCTTTAGACCATGCAAGACCATGTTCTGTTGTGTGACCTATGTTTTGTAAGTATGGTTTTAATTTTTTATTTTTTTAACGAGCTATATTTGAAGCAACCAAAATGATGTTGAAGTTGTATTGTGTGGGAAGAGTTTCTGTTCAGTGGTGGTTGGTGTTCGGTGGGTTTTGAAGGGCACTGTTTTGAGTGGCTTACATTTAGACCTCTAGGACTAGTGCTTAGTAATGCTGTTTTTACTCCATTAGGGGTCGCTGTGTACGCCTTTTTAGCTAACACTCCCCGAAATGGTGCCTGTTAATGTTCTGATGTTCTTGAAGAGCTTATAATGGGGCAGCTGGTGGCCTAGTGGTTTGGAAGTTGCCCCTGCAATCAGAAGGTTGTGAGTTTGAATCCCAGCACTGCTAGTGTCATCACTGAGGTACCCTTGAGCAATGTACCGTCCCCACACACTTCTACCCTCGTTGGTGTCAGCACCGGACTGCAAATGGTGAATGGGTTAAATACAGAGAAAAAAAATTCACACGGTGTGGTGTGTTCATGCGTGATGTTAAGGGGCCACTTTATTTTTAAGAGCTTACTGTAACAGCATGCATAATTTGGATGTGCCATATGTACATACATGATTATTAAATATGTATGTTTTGTATGTTTGAGAGCTATGAGAGGTGAGCAGTCTGTAGTGTGTGAGCTCCTAATGTGGCTAAAACAAACACTGTCATGTTAAAAAAATGTCATGGTCACTAACTCTCTTGGCATTAGGTCTGTTGTCAAGTCTCTGGTATACCATTTGCATATGCTTTGCCTCCATAGTCTCCTGGAAATGACCTATTCGGGGCCAACCCATTTGCTCCATCATCCCAGAGTAATGGCGCATCCACGATTCAGTCAAACTCCCCCATTCCAGCAGATCTGTTCGACTGTGCTACCACCTCCTCCACAGCTGCTCTCGGTCAGTGATTAGCTCTCATGTTGTCATAAAATTTGCCTAACGTTCAAACATTAATGACTGTTTCGGTAATGCAGTGACTAGCTGTTGATTTTAAAAAATATTGGTGTTAAGACGTGGGGCAATAACTCTGTCAGAAATTTAGATTATTTTTAATGAAACCAAGACAGTGACTTTTTTTTGTTTAAATAAATGACCTGAGTGTCTTGAAGTCTGAGTTTGCTGATGTTGCTCTACATTTTGTTGTATCTGCCCCCCATAGCCATGATATCATAACAGTCTTTCTCTCTCATATATACACTAAGGTGACTCGCTCCACCACAGTCTCTCCCATTACATCACGGAAGTGACTTGACCATAAAAATCGAATCTTTAAATGATCAATACTCTGCCCCGATCAACCAAAAAGTTGATTACATGTGCAATATACTGGATGTTAACGAATGTTTTAGCATTTTTTGGCTATAAAAAGAATAATAAAACTTAAGCACATACACACACACACACACACACTAACCTTCCCCTTATGTCAGCGCTGAGAATTCTTGGTCACTGGTTGTTCCTCTGGGGATTCTGTTGATGAACAGGGAAAGGGAGCTAACATGAGAAACAGAAGGACAACAGTCTATAATTGTGTACTACTGAATGCATCTATATTGTAAGTGGAGCTGAAAAATGAACTGTAATTTTGATAGACAATTGGAATTTGAAACTGTGTTCTTCCTTTGCATTAGGATCAATGACACTGGGACCACCATCAGTTCCTCAAGCTTCATTAACAAGTCCACGGGGTCAGCCAGCACTCTCAGTCTTTTCCCCCCACGCCCATATGCCTCAAGCAACTTTACAGGGTATACCACCAAATGCCTTCCCCCAGCCTTCTCCATTTGGAGGAACGTCAGTACCTCAGTGGGGACCACAGGTGCCTTCTCCTTTTGGCCCCACAGCTGCCACCAATGCCTGGGGCCAACCACCAGCACCTATGGGCAACTGGCCTCCATCTGGTCCCATTTCTAACCCATTTCCACCAGGTCATTTTCCTCCCATGATGCCCCCTCCTGGAGGAATGATGGCAGGCCAGCAGGCTTCAGTGGTCCCACCGCGACCTCCACCACGCCCCCCGGTAAAGGAAGAGCCAGCTGTTGTTAAAAGTGCCTTCACAGCCTTAGACCCTCTTGGTGGGAAGGAGCTGAAGACTGGGAAGGAAATGTTTAAAGACTTCCAGATGGCTAAACCTGGAAGTGCCCCTATGTCTGGCTCGAACACCAATGGGTCATTCGACCAGTACTTCTCCAGCAAAGTTGGCATTCCCCAGGAAACAGCAGATCATGATGACTTTGACATCAGCCAGCTTTCTACGAAAAACACTGGTACCTTACCACCTTAAGACTCATCTGTTCAGAGAGCATCTTCTATGCTAATGCATATCTTGCACTACTCTTGCATGAATTTAGCACTTTTTTTTTGCCTCTGGTCCTCACGGTGTCCTGAAGCTTGATTGTGTCCTCGTGTTTTTAGTTGCTTTGGATAAAAGCATCTGCCAAATTATTGTAGTAGTAGTGATTGTAGTACTTGATGAGAAATTAAATGACCTTAAGCTATAAAGCATTTTTACTGAGGACTCATACGTGTATTCTGCTGTTCCAGAGCCACCCAAACCTGCACTTCAGCCTGTCTCAGCAAATGTTATCACAATTCAAGCCCCAGGCATGACCCCTGCCCCAGCAGGAGGGCTTTTGGATGCTGCCTTTGCTCCTAATCCAGCTTTGACCTCAACAGGCCCACCACCTGTCGACATCTTTGATGACGCTTTTGGAGCACCACCTACAATGTTGGTAAGAAGGATCAAACAAACAAATGTATGCTGATATGATTACTGTTTTTTTCGTCATTGGATTATAAATATTGCCCCCTTAAATCAGAGAGTAATGTCTGTAGCACATCTGATTTGTTAGAACAATTGAATTAGCCCTGAGAATTTTCAGAGAATTGGCTCAGAAAAGCACTTTACATACCATAAACATAGAATAAACCATACAACACAACAGTACAGTATAAAAAGTACACTATACAATGAGAAAGAGAACGAGAGGACATATTGGCGTGTACATTTGGTAGCAGCAGGCATTGACAAAAACGGCAATGATGCACCAAGACAAATTGCACAAATAGCCAAGTCATATTCTTTCCATTACAGACTGTTCCCACTGTGCAGACTGCTGCGAAGCCTGATCCTTTTGGTGACCCATTTGGAGGAAATCCATTTGCCTGAGATTTTTCATTTGTCCTGCTCTATTCCGGTGCGTAGAATACACCTTGCTCCTCTTTAGTTTCTCACTTTTAAGCATTCTTTTTAATACAACCCAAGCTGGTGACTACTTTAAATGGCCCACTAGTAGATTTCCTTTAATAAGTAACTGCGGGGTTTCTGCTTGTGTGGAATATGTGCTACGGAAGATGTTGGTGCTACAGAAGTGTAGAGGTGGTAGTTTCATTGTTTCCAGAGCAGTGGTAAATCATGACATTCAGTTTGGGCCATAAATATCAACTATAGCCAAAAAAATGGAAAACATCGCTCTACAGTGATGGCTGGTCATAATATTGGACAGGAGAGGTAAAATCACGAATTAATGGCTTATACCAAATTACATTTGGGCTCCTTATGGGATTCTAGTGTCATGCTGGTGTTAAGTTAATGGTATGGCCTTGTATAGCCTCTGCAATTCAGACTCAAATCAGGGTTCATTGCTGAAGACGTAAAGCCAAAGTTGAATGCTTCTACACTTCTTTCCAATGACATGACAGTAATTGTCCTGTTATTTTCATTTCAGTTTCTTTGTCACCCAGAATGGAAGCGTCACAAAATCTGCCTACTGCAGCACAGTAAACAGAAACCACTGGACATTTGTGAGCACTTTCCTTTAGTATGCGCTTCACTTCTCCCACTATGTCAGCATATTTCTCCATTTGTCTTTTGTTACTTTTGTAACTGATCTCAGGTTGGCCTGCCCTTATTAAACAGCTGGTCCAGTTTCCAAAGCGCCTGTGACGATCATTTGAAGCAAAATGTAAATTTAAACATGGGATTGAGGGATGAGAATGAAGGGACAACTAAGATAATGAGTGTGATGCGCATGAACTTAATGAGATGCTTTATTTTTGACTGCCTTGCAAAAAAGAAACCATGAAATGATTGTCTCCTGTACCTCTTCTCTCTTGCCCAATAAAAAAAAACTCAACATTTTTAACTTGCATTGTACAATTTGTCCATAAACTGTTTGTCACTTTCATGACATTCTGAAGCATGCAAGCAATAGTTTTTCCTTTATGTAAATAGGAGCCGTGGCTGAACAATGTGAGATCTGGAATTTACAAATGTGTGTCAGTGTCTGAGAGTTACGAAAGAATGTCTTCCCTCACTATGCAGCCTTTGTCTGGCTCTGGATATTTACGAGGGAACTGCCCGCTCTTTGCCTGATCAGGGAGTGAAGGCACATACTGTTTCGTCCCATCCAGCAATCTTGCAGATACTGTGACCGGTTACTGTGGTGAGGCAAAGTGCACAGAGATGTGACCAGATTACCAAGGCCATCAAGAAAACAACTCTATCACCAGGGCATATATTGTCATCTGCCAAGAATTTGCCATTATGCCTTCAGAGCTATTAATATGGGTAGGACTGCATCGCTGTGTGCATGTCAGCCTGTAGCACTGAGGTGAAAGCTCTACCTCACCTCTTTGTTGATGCTCGGAGCTTGGATAACAGGGAGTTTGTGACGACTGCAAATCAGAGAACCACGCTATAAAAAGAGTGGGTATGTTGTGGAAAAACTAAGTAATTTAGCCCTCTAGAGAAACAGTATTTATTAATTACAAGGATCTGCCATAGCTTAATGTTAAGTCAAACCAAAACCATGGATTCATCTCAGCAGTTCACTTCAAATATGTCTCGTCCTCTATTTAAACGGAACAGCAGCTGGGATCCTGTCCGAGACTGGCCCAAGTCAAGCCTCATAGAGAAGTGCACTGGACCACCTTTTTTTCTGGAACTAGGGGACACTGGCTGGCTTGACACAGCCAGGAAAACACTGGAAACATCACCTTGGCCTGGATTCCTGTGTTTCCCTCTGGTGACGCCTATTTGCCCAGAGATCTTGCCTTCAGTTGGAGAGAAGAAGCAGATCTCGCATGTTGAATGTGACCGTAAGACCTGGAAGATCTCTCTGAATGTCAGTAATTTTTGTGCAGAGGAGATCAGCGTCAAAACCAGTGAAGGTTATTTGGAGATTTCAGGTAGGTAATGATGTTTACTCTTCACTATTGCAAAAAAATGTGTGCAGGGCTTTTTGATGAGGAAATTTTCTTTCTGAGTGGGTTGCCTTCACGAGTACAAATACCAATTAATTGTACCATACAATCTTTTTTTACAGTATTCTTTACAGTATTTGGACTTTTAGAATGCATTTGGATGGGCATTAATTTTCGTCTTTCTCCTCCTAAGGAAAACATGAGGAAAGGCAAGATGAACATGGGATAATTTCCAGAAGCTTCACAAGGAAGTACAAGTAAGACTAACACATTTAACCGATAATGTTTTGGAATTATGTGTTTACTTCCATCTCTAGTGGTCTAAGGGCTTGGGCTCTTGATAGTAGGGATATTTTTATGTCTTGTGTTACATAGCTTCTTTATTTTGTCTTCAATTCATCAGGCTGCCTGCAGAGGTTGATCTTCACCAGATGAGTTCAGCTCTTTCTCCAGAAGGAATTCTGGTAGTGGAGGCACCTCTTGGTGCCTGTTCCACCTCTTTCCCTGCAGAGACAGTTATCCCAATTCAGATGCAGCAAAAGCAGTAGGTTTGTTTGAGCATGGAAGGGTGACCAGCTTTAACGCTTGCCAGTGTCAAAAATTCAGATTTTGTTTTGTATGTATGTATAAACATGCTTTAAACATTGTTTGGGTACTAAATAGCACTACAGATCTAACCGATGTTTTATATACCAGTTATTTATAACTACATGCACTTAAAACATACATTTCCTGTTAACATGCTTGCTTTTCATTTTTACAGGGTAACTTACTCAGAAACAGACAACTGTAATGTTATTAATGTTAAGCTCATATAAGATGTTTTAATAAAATTGTTTGATTACAAAATGTGATTTGCTTTCTTTTCACAAATTGCGCAACGCTATTTTAGCATGTTTCATGAGTACAATATATTTTGCATTAATAGGACTGACAAGATGCTCAGCTCACAAGACGATATGAGATTGGGTTCATGAGAATGAGACGAGACTTTAACAAGATTTTTCAGAAAACATTAAAGATGACTGACCGGAAAAAGCCTTTCATTTGACTGAAAGTCAAAATCAAAGCAATGCAGGCGCATTTTGAAATCATGGAACTGATCACTGATAAGCTACTTTGTGACAATTGGTTGTAAAAAGCTCTATATAAATAAAATGGAATTTAATCACTGCAGGTTTACTTTTAATTATTAATTGTTAAGCTTGAATTATCATATGCAGTAGCAAATGGACAGAACAATATGCACGCACTAAGTTTTAACTAAGTGTGTAACTCAAATGACTGGCTTCTCTTGTATGATTCTCAGTACTTTCATCCAACCCTAGAACTGTGCATGAACTCCCAACTGGCTCAAGCTGTGTGTGACCTTCTAATTGAAATCCTTTTTGCTAAACAATAATATTACCAAACATAAATAAAACATTTCTTAGTCTATTTTAAGTGAAAGCAAGTGCAAACCATAAATCAAAGAAGTACACTGTCAGTGCTCCAAGTGCAAAGTGACCAAAACATTTTTTAAAGCATGATACAGAGCTCTGGACCTGAGATGGTTCCAGCTACACAGCCAAGACTGAGATTTGGTCATAAATCTGGAAAAAGCGTATCTACATTTTCTGGCAGCAGCTGAGATCTCTGGGTGCTTGCAATGTCTTCAGCAGTTGAAAATACACACTGACTCGGGACAAAGGTCGCAGGGATGGACAGGCGTGCTTTGGGAAACGGAGACAGCAACATATATGGTTCTGTGGTGGTTCTAATGGTGTCTTTGCATACTACTCGTGTTTGCTGCTGTGTATGGCACTATTTTTTGAC
Source organism: Hydrocynus forskahlii (assembly GCA_037974365.1). NCBI lineage: Eukaryota > Metazoa > Chordata > Actinopteri > Characiformes > Alestidae > Hydrocynus > Hydrocynus forskahlii. Next base: position 3,566 of record JBBPCX010068078.1, on the reverse strand, counting down.
GGTGCTTGCAAATTATTCCTGACCCGTCACTCTTTGACTACCTGCTAGACAATTAACAGTGAAAATTTTGTCACACAAATTCACTCTTGGAGACGCAGAATGCAGCGCACCCCAAACCCATGCCCCGTTCCAGACCAAAAGGCAGGGTCGGACTGACCATCTGACGTATCGGGGCGTTTCCCGGTGGGCCGACGTGCTATTTGGGCCGACCATTTATTTATTTATTGATTGATTGGTCTGACCGGCTCATAAGTCTCGGAGATCGGCCGCCCGACTGACACTGGGCTGCCTCAATCAACTTTTTAAACACCTCCCCCTTTCTCTTTGGCCCCTGAGCCTGTGTAATGCATTTGCCAGCACATGAGTTTATTTCCTGACATCCGGGCCATGAAACACTCCTCTGTAGCCCATTGGTTCTTTTCCTTACTGACACGTGACTAGCCCAATCATGTCTTTTAAACACATCCCCGTTTGGCTGATGTGACCCCAGTGGCAACTGTGAACCTGCCGTAATCTGGACGGCTTTCAGAACACTAATGAGTCAAGGAACTCATTAACAACCCTTGGTAAATGTGTGCCATACTAGACAGTGGTGGTTAATAAACTAGCTGTTGGAAAAGCTAAGCTGATAACCAGTGTTGTGCATGAACCTGTTCAATTAATGGTGTTCACTGAACACCTTCCTATTTGTTGTGAAGGCTGAACTGAAGGAGTCGTTTTACAAATTATGAACGTAACTGTGAGTGACGTTCACTCTCATGAGACTGAACGCAGTTCACGTTTTACAATCGCAGGCTATAGTGATGGGAAGTTCGGGTCTTTTCAGAGAGCCGGCTCTTGTGGCACGGCTCCCAAAGAAGAGCCGGTTCTTTCGGCTCCCAAACGGCTCTTAGCTTATTATCATTTGTAGCCTCATATTTTAGCCTAACTTGGCAAATATGAATGCTTTGTGTGTTGATAAAAAAGTGGGGAGCGGCTTTCACTCTATGGGAGTCGGCTCTTCTGATTCACTACAAAGCATGGGCTATTCTGATTCACTACAAAACATCGGCTCTTCTGATTCACTACAAAGAATCGGCTCTTGGAGCTCTTAGAGAGATGCTTTTGCGCATGACACATCATCACTAGCAGGCCAGCACAAAAGCATGGCTGGTGCTTCAAGTTTGGATGCCTTGACATAAATACTCATGGGAAATAAGCTTATAAAAGAAGATATTTATGTTTAGTACAGCTAAATGTTTGAGTTTTAGAGCTGTACATTTTCAGTAGTTTAATAAGGTTTAAAAAGGCAATGGCTGTTCGTTTATTTTTAGTTATGTTCTTTTCTGAGCACTTTAAAAGATATGTCTTTGTGTTAATGTTTTATGAATAAAAATTCTATATACAGTATACCTGCACCTCATTTTTTCCACTTTCACTATAACATGTTGTGTTGCTTAAGTGGTAAGATCTATTCTCAACCTCAAAATTGGTTTTTAATGTGACTTATGTCTGTGATTGTTCAGTTATATGACAGATAGAAGAACGTGAACTAGTTCAATTTTGAGAGGTGAACTTCGTTCAATTTTTTTAAAAATGAACTATGAACATGAACTGTATTTTGCACGAGTTCTTTTTCAGCGTGAACTGGCACAACACTGCTGATAACACACCAATAAAACTGTTTTACGGCCGCGCTTGTTTGTCTTGTTACATTTATGAACGCAGGTGAAATTTTGTCAGTGTTACAGTTAGGAGAACGGCTATTTTAAACACATTGTGTACACGGGCTAAAATAATAGACCTTTCAGTTAGTTCTTTTATGTCATCCATGCTGAACTAAATTGTCTTATTGAAAGTGAGAACATTATTTTTAACCACCATTCGTCAACATTAAATGTGAGACCGCAGTAGATGATCTATTATTGGTTGTGGGGTGAGTAGAAGGGAACTTTTGGGGCATGGTGTTAGGGGCAGCTTTTCTGTAGGTATTTGTGAATAATATACAGACACGAAAGACATCCACACTTTTTGACTTGGTAAATTCACAATTTACTGAATACTAGGGATGCACCGAAAATTCGGTCACCGAAATTTTCGGACAGATGGCAAAAAATGCATTTTCGGTTTCGGCCGATTTTTTTTTTAATGCGACCGAAACAGTGATGACACAATGATGACGCAGATGACGCAACCACAGCCTGAGCGCGCCAGACTGGATTAGTCAGCATGTCTGCCCTGTGGGCGCATTTCTATATTTCTGAAAAAGACACGCGGAAAGCCGTTTATATCAACGTCCCGATTAATTTATCATATAGAATTAAAACATCGCGAGCGCCATGCAGAGTATGAAGCACAGAAGAGGCCCTTTCAGCCCCTCCACTCCGAGGGCAGCTGGTAGCCTAGTGTTTCAGGAAGTCGCGGGTCTCTCTTCCCAAGACCACTAGGCACACCTGAGGTACTCTGAGCAAGGCTCCCCACACACTGCTCACCGGCTGCTTCACTTGGTGAATGGGTTAAATGCACTGGCTGCTTCACTTGGTGAATGGGTTAAATGTAGAGGTTGAATTTCGTGCTGTTCACGTATGACAGACTGGTCATTTTCTGTCTGTTTTTTTTTAAAAGGAAAGAAAGTTTTCCAGTGATTACAGTTAATATAGGTCAGTCTTTGTTTTGATACACTATTTTGTTTTAGGCCTACAGAGAATGTTGTATATCTTTCACCAGTTTTTAAAGCACTTGGTCTGAATGCAGTTTGTTCATGCACTACACTCAGAATATTAAAATGCATTTGAATTCACTAGTCCTATGAGAGAAGATATTTAATTGTATAATGTTTCAACTATCTTGCTTTTAGGGTAGCCTATTCATGAGTGGGGCCAAGTAAAATATTTTATTTCAAATTTTATTTTATATTGTGCATTGTCTGAATACTAAATAAATATTTTCATCGTTTTGTAACAGATTTATTCTTTTAGTAATTTAATAATAATAATTTCTTTCAGTTTTCGGCCAAGTGTTTCCTCATTTTCGGTTTCGGTCCAAAAAAATCATTTTGGTGCATCCCTACTGAATACTACTTTCATTGAATACTACTTTGTTGGTATACACATTCATGGGATCGCAAAGGGGGGTGCTGTGTGTAAGTGTATGTGGTGGGCCGTTCTACCCCAAAATGCAGTCGCTGTCCGCGAAAAAATCCATTCCAATTAATCGATAGGCAGTGGCAGAGCTAGAATTTTTTAGGGGGTGGCCACTGCTTTTTCAGGGGGTCCTCACACACACACGCACTTTCAAAGTTGAAATAATAAATTAAGGAATTCAAACGTTTTATTTGGAAAACAATGCTGAGTTCATTGACAAAAACATTAGCATAAAGAAAAAACAACCAAACAAAAATACTGCAATTAGACATAGCAGACATCAAACAGACCTGGATTTGAAAAGAAAAACTGATATCTCAGCCCCTTCTTTTCATGTTTAATCGACCCTGTGCAAAAATATTACAGACTGGTTACATCTGATCCAGTTAGAAACATATTTATTCTAATTAAAAATGTCCATTATCATACCTGCACATTAAAATC
>JBBPCX010068077.1:0-12581 GCA_037974365.1 Hydrocynus forskahlii | reverse complement strand
CAGTTCTAAACTGTTTTACACTGTTTATATTTACTGAAATCAGAGTTTACTGATACACTCTGAGTTCTGAGGGTAAACATCGGTTCTAGACTGTTTTACACTGGTTATATTTACTGAAATCAGAGTTTACTGATACACTCTGAGTTCTGAGGGTTAAACCAACACATTTCCATATGTCCACCTATTTAGTCTACAGCAGTTTTGCCCCACCCACTCATGACGATTCAATGTCATGTGAATTATGCCTCTTTTTGATGCATAAATCCATGCATTCATTCAGCTTGGCCAGTGTGTTTTGCCCATTTTTTCCCATCCCCATCTCGGCATTATTCTGTCTAAGAGGGACATCCTGATACTGTTCTTACTCTCCCAGTACCAATACTGATACCTGATTAGTACTGAGTGCTGATAATGATACTGACTGCTTGAGAGATGTCTATAATGTACTAATCTTGAACGAATGGCCAGAAAACAGCAGTTTCAGAGCTGCGCAAAGTCATGGCACTGATATGGTCCTTTAAATGCGATGTTTTGAAATCCTTGGTGTCGTCCCTGTGTGTGATTTAATGTGGGTTTTGTGTCATGGGTTCCTCTGTGGGAGTAGTGTAAACATTTGTGTGTGTGTGTGTGTGTGTGAGTGTGAAGGCCATCTCTGAGCTTGGAGAGGACACGTCCGCCCCTTGTGTGGTGATGCAACTGCTTTTTATCCCCTATGGTCAAATTCAGCTGGACTACAGAAACATAAGACCCTGTTAAATTAAAATGCAGGCAATAGACTAACAATAATAACAACAGAAGTAGATTATAACATAAATACAACTTTAATGATAAATAATAATGTATTATTAGTAGTAGTATTATTAGTAGTAGTAGTAGCTTTAGTATCTATAGTAAGTCATACACTGTCCTAAACCGCATGCACCCGTCTGTCCCACCTTACTGAAGAGCTGGATGAGGTTTGAGTGGGTCACAGAAAAGATTTGGTTATTGACTTCTAGTGTTAGCAATGTTAGACTTGTAGCTCCTGTCCTAAAGTAAAGAAGCAAAAGTTGGACTTCAGACGCATCTCAAATGATCTGGGGAAAGTGGAAAAATGAGTAAATTAGATCTTTACGCCAAACCACTCAAAGCCATTGGACAGTTGCTGAATTTGAATAGTGGAAAGGAAATTAGAAATGACACTTGTTTCACTTTAACCATTCTTATTAAGCTGTTCTAGTACACTGGTTAAGAATGATCACAAGGCTTTGATAGCAGCTTATAGCAGCTTAATTTACAAACCCTTTTGCAATTTCCGTGATTTATGAATGTGTTTCAATTCAGCCTGTTTTCTGTTCTGTGTACAGTAATCAATGTAGCAGGTCGGGAAATAGCTTGAGCTTTTGCTGAAAAGATTATTTCGAGTCATCATAGTCCAGAAACACAGCAGGGACTCCTGTGGGTACTGCTGTGATGACGATCCTGACAAATGCTTTGATTATCCCCCTCGCAACGCACCCACCGCCTTTATGCTCATTGGATTTCACTGTAGGGACTAAATGGCTTAATCCTCCCTCACACCCCCGACCAGGCAGAGCGCTGAGATGACACGGAACTGCAGCTGGAGAGGAAACTCACTCAGTCATGCACAGCCCTCACTTAGTCTCATTGTGCTTTAAAAAAGAATGTTTATGTTGAGAATGGAATGAGGATGAGGCTTGGGGCTGAAAACATCTGCTCGAGGAGACGGGCTGCAGCGTAGGTGACGTTCGCCGCTGCTCCCAGCCCAACCTTTCTCAGAGTGGTTATAACGGATGCTCTTGTTATTCTTGGCAGGCTCAGGCTCCTCCGTGCTCTTTGGGAGACTCTATGTTCAGGGAAGACCTGTGGGAACTAGGGAATCCTGGGAGTTTTTTTCCACTGAAATGGAGAACGTGCTTAGCGAGTAATCATCTCAGCAAGTGTAATTTAGGTTTAAATTTCCAGACCTTTGATGTGCAGGATCCCCCCTCAGGACGGGGCTCCCAGAAATCAAACCCTGGCCAGCAGACACTAGAGAAGGCCCACCTGTCTCCGACAGCCAGTAATACCTGGTTAAATATAGTCTTAGTCATGCAAAAGGCCAGAGTCCATGTGAATGGACAGAATGGGAAAACTGATGCCCAGTGACAGTCTGAGGTGGTGCCAAGATGTTTAGCCTCCTTTTTGCCTCTCTTGAGCCAGCCTGAGCAGAAAGGCAAGACTTTCCCAAGAGAACCATGTGATGTTTGGCCGTCGAGAGGAGCATGCCCTCCGATGTGAAAGGCCAGACATTCGAAACTCATATATTGAGCTTTTGACTGGGGTCGTCTGCAGTGGGCTGGCGCCCCGCCCAGGGTGAATCACTGCCTCGCATACGTAGACTCCGGGTAGGCTCCGGATACGCGTGGGCCTGCTAAGGATAATGTGTTTACAGACAATTAATAAATGATTGGGGTCATGTGTGAAAGTCATATAAAAACTCCAAATGTAGTTTGGGTCAGAATTTAATGACTGACTTGTCATCTAATATAATATTCGCAAACCTTTTTGCAAATGTAATATTAGGAAAGGCCTAATCTATCCCAAACTGTTTCTAACACGCACAACAGAATTCCCGGGTTCCGGGCCAGATGTGGGCTGGATGGGCTTGGCTTTGTGTTCTAATGATATTTTATATGCAGCAGATTCCATGTACAGTAACCCCCCCGCTTTTCACTGGGGTTACGTTCCAAGAGCACTCGCGTATAGTGAAAAAACGCGTTGTTGTGATGTGGTAAAAGAAAAATGCCTAAAAAAGTCTATTTTTATAGTGTAAACCCTAAATATGCCCCAAATATACTTTTTAACTCATTACCCTTAAAGAAAATGTAAAGGTAAACCTGTATCTGTACTGTACAGTTTACACTGAACTCCTGCAGTGCTGGAATGTAAATACCGATGTTACCCCTGCATAGACTGGACTGTAATTCAGCGCATTTTCTTTTGTATGCGCTGTTGTTTTCTTTGGTACAAGCAGGTAAATACAGTAATAAATTAATTTAATTTACAGTAATTAAAATACAGGGCTTTAAGAAGAACAAAACGAAAGACACGAGAACACTCGAGACGCTCCACGGGGGAAATTCTGGACTGCAGCATCACAGGGCAGCACCCAATTAACAGCAAGGAGAAATAAATGGCATTCTTGGATTGGCTACTTTCAAACCTCCCGTCTTTGAGTACAGCAGTATTTCATCATCCCAACAGGTCTTTCTTTGTGTTTCTCTCCACAGAACCAAAAAATGTATAGTTAATTTTTATATGGAAATGTAGCTGAATTTACATTAATATTTAGATTACAAAATTAGTAAATTATATTTTTCTTAATAATTTAGCACCTAAAGGTATGAAAAATTATATATTGCCAGGAAAATATATAATTGTGACGTCTGGGCCTCATCCGCCACACCCCCTCGTGCTGGTTGTTAATGTTTGGGCGCGGCGCTTAGCAACCCAACACGAGGACGACACAAAAGTTTAAAAATGCAGAGGCTATCTGCAGTTAGTGCGGGGGTTTCAGCGAACAATTATTAGTTCAGTTCTCTGAAAAATCTGCGATGTACTGAAACCGTGACTGCTGATCCGCGTTAAAGTGTGGGTTTACTGTATTCTCCCTCACTCCTACACAACTCTCTGTTTTCCCTCTTTCTTAACGTTATCAGAATAGCTCCGGAGAGTCAGGAGTGGGTGGAAGTATCAATAATATAAGTTCACTCACCTTTACATGGTCAAGAAACACCTGCTTTGATAGGAACAGGCCATTTGACCAGCATGCAAGACATCGAGCCACAGGCCACTGAGGTTAAGGCAAACGTGGTGCAACAAAAACAGACCAGTGTGAAACAAAATGGTTAATAATGGCTTGTGACCATCAGGAATAGATGTGTCACCTTTTAATAAAACTCAAAGACTTTTAAAGAGATGCCATTCTCTTTGTTTTTTATCTTGCTTTTTTGTTGCTGTCGTGGTTCACTTCTTTTCACGACCACCTAACTCGCTATATAAGGTAATAAAAGAAGAATACTTTCCTGATAAAATGATAGGAAAACCTTTAACCATAAACATTAAACCTTTTTTCCGACAGGAGAACCTGCTTGTCAGTCTGAGATGGAGAGTTTGTGGAGGAGAACTTTAGAGAAGATGGAATAGTGGCTGAGATGAGGTTTGTGATATTTTTCAGATCTGTTTGAGAGTTTCTTTAAATCATATCTGTGGTTTATTGAGCAGATGGGGAGTCCAGCATGACTGTTGTGTTTCATCTCACAGGAGGACTTCCAAGATTATATCAGGCACTGCGCCAAACGCCAAACGCTTCCTCTCGGCTGCAGAGGACATCCGATCACTGGGCCGAACCGCAGGACGCAGTGTCAGCAGACAAGATCCCTGCCAGAGGAATATCCACTCTGACGGCCCCCTGGACCTCTGACCCCTCCTGCCTGACACCAGTAGGGTTTTAATGAGCTGATCGGGATCCGTGGGGATTACACCGCTGCTGTGATTCTTGAACCAGCCGAGAGGAGGTGTTCCACACACCTACACTCTCCAACAGAGACGAAGTCTGGATAAAAAGGTTTATGCAAAAGAATGACACCTTCAATGTATCATCTATTTTGGATAAGCTATTGTTGTTGTTGTTGTTGTTGTTATTATTAGCAGTCCAAGCAGTTCAAATTGAAACTCTATAGATTGTGTTCTTCATATTACTATTATAATTCTTTATTAGTTTTCACTAATATAAAAGTGAGGTGTGTTGGACAGGTTGGGCTCCTTCCTCAAAATGATTTTACCCCATTTGGCCATAGGGGGCGCTACAGCATGTGGCTTTAAGAGTTGGCCCGTTTATTTGCCCTCACTCTTTTCCGATAAATGTGTTTTCTGTATTTCTGAAGCCACCATCCATGATCAGAATGGTAATTTAACGTGATAAATAGTTTGTCATTAATAATTAATGCGAATAATTAACTGGACTTGTGATAGTAAAATTTAAAAAGATGTATGAATAATAATAATGTTAATAATATATATATATTTTTTTATTTGTTTAGTGTTTAGTACTTCAATCCCATGTTGAATTGGATTGTAATCTGCGTAGATTAGAGCTCTATCGAGATTTAACACCCAGTAGTGTTTAAAAAACACAATTCTAGCAGAAAATACGTATTCAAAAGGTCTTGAGTGAAGTTTTCTTCTCCCAAAATTTGGTCCGGCCAATTGGTATTTCAACAGTGATGTGAGTAGTTGATTAGCTGTTTCCTAATTATGATGGTGGTTAATCTGACATGGTGCCCCAGTGCTTGTCTTAACCAATGGCACAGCAAGAGGGAACATGACTGAACCAATAGAAATACTTTCTAAATAACAGAAATGTGTGATATATCAAACTTTAGAATGAAAATACAGTCATATCTTTAAGAAAAAGCAACCAGTATAAACCAATGCAGGTCCATGGGGAGCACATACTTCCAGGGGTAATGCACCAGTGGCTTACAGTATATATATATATATATATATATATATACATATATACACACATATATATATATACACACAGTAACCCCCCACTTTAACGTGGATCAGCAGTCACAGTTTCAGTCCATCACAGATTTTTTCTGTGAACCAAACTAATTGTTGGCTGAAACCCCCACACTAACGTGGAAACTGCAGATATCCTCCGCTACATCAACGCAGTTTTTCACTATAGGTGTTTGTAGCTGAGATGGCAATAAAGTTTACTTTGAGTTTGACTTTGACTGTGATTGAACACTGGAGGCAGTACTGAACAGGTGCTGAGGAGCTGCGGGGCTTATGACTGGTTCACTGTTTGAATGGACCTTGAGGAGGAATGGAGGAACCTTACCTGTAATGAAGAGCCCTGGAGGAACCTCCAGCTGGCAGTCGCAGTTTAGTCCTCCTTCTCAGTCTCCACACCTCCATCCGCCTCCATCCACCGGCTCCGTGTGGAAACAGCTGGGCGGCCCGCCAGCTCACCTCGCTCCAGCACCACTACCTGTCTGGAGCTCTCCTGTCCTCTCGGAGGGTCCGACATGCATCACTTTGACGCTGACCTGTCGTTAGTCCCTCCCACACTCCAGCTTTTAGTGGATTGGGTTCTCCAGGGGAGATAACAGGAGTGTGTGTATGTGTGTGTGTGTTTACAGTTAGACTGTGAAGCTTGTGTAAATGGAATCAGAAATGTGAAATCGAGTGTGTGTGTGTGTGAATGTGTGTGTGTGTGTGTGTGTGTGTGTGTGTGTGTGTGTGTGTGTCTGTCAAGCAGCAAAACAAAATTTGCTTCATGCTTGAGATCCATCATATCTTACGCTTCATAGACTGTGTGTCGTTTTTTGAGATGTGTGGAAGAGGAGCCTCCTTTCATTGTTAACATTTATTTCCCTTATCGGTCTCCATGCAAAATGAACAACAATCAGAATCTTGTTGTGCTTAGAATCTATTGTTTACTTTCTGATATGTATTTAAACTGATGGATCTTGGGTGTAAAGACCAGATAAATAGAGACAAGAAGACTGCAGAAGATGTTCCTATCAAAACTATCAGGTGTGACTCTTACATTTTCAGTGCAGGCCATAAACATCAAAACATAAAAAAATAAGAGAGAAAAAATTTGATCTCTGTGATAATGCTAGTTACTGCTACCACCCCTATGAGATTTTAGTAGTGTGTTAGCACTAAGCTAATGGCATTTCAACTTTTCTTATAATACGTTCATGGGCAACCATTTTATTTTGGACCATTTCTGTTGGTCTGGTCAAAAAGGGCAGCTGGGATTTTAAATGTATTTAAAAAATGGAGAACCCCACTGTCATTCACAGTCAGTGTGTAAAAGAACTTCCTGAAGGCCTGGAATGGTGCAGTAGTCCAGCTATAGTCTCAACCAAAGGGAGATCTCACTGAGCTGTATCGACCTAGATACTACAGGGAAAAAGTGGAATGGATTTTGCATGGATCAATATTTTGCATGAAAATGTATGATTTGAGCACAGTAACTCAAGACACAATTAACACACAAAATCTTCAGTCTCATTACTCAATTACATTAGAGTGACGTTTTCCCCTCCCGAAATTCAGTACCACCAATGTAAATCAGAATGTCACATGATTAGATGATTCCTCACGTCCTACTTGTGTTGGTGGTTAATCTGAAAACATTGTCTTCCATTGTCTTAACCAACTGGAGAAAATGGATTTTGGATGGAACATTTTTGCACTCATAGAAACATTTTTTATAACAATTTCTGCTCTGAATCTGAAAAAAGGTGAAAATTACCTCTATATAATAACAATAGCAAAAAAAAACCCCCACTATTATTTAAAGGTATTTAAATAATATATATTTGATTTGTTAAGGTGTCCGGTTTTCCTTTAGGCACACAGTGACATTTGTATTGGCAAAAATAGTCAGAATTCATCCATTTCTCCATCTCTGAAGCTGATCAAAAAGGCTGGTTGGGTTCTGGGTATCAAACCGGGGACCCTGGTAAAGGTGTATGAGAGGAGAACGCTGAAGAAGCTTCTCTGCATCATGGAAAACCCCTCCCACCCCATGCAGGCCTCCTTAATAGACCATCAGATCACACAGCAAAAGACTCGCCGCCTCTAAATGCAGGACTGAACGCCACAGGAAATCTTTTCTACCTGCGGCAGTAAGACTCTATAACTCCTCTCTGTCCTGTAGCTGATCTTTCAGTTTTCTTTAAGTTATTATTCTGTTCCAAATAGGATTTGTGCAATACAACTCAACTGTTCAATCTGTGTTGTTGAATGTTAATCTCATCACCTCATCTATTTTATTGCATTCATTGTATTTTTATTTCACAAACACTTTCATAACCATTTGCACTATTGATCTGTTAGTTTAGCACACTAAATCTTACACACAGAAATGTCAATGTGACAGTTGTTTTGTTACAGTAATATTCTGTAATTGTGTTGCACTATTGTTTATTGCATATTCTCTATTGTCATCTTATCTTTTATTCTTCTGTTGCACCAAGCATGCAAGTGATCAAAGAATTTCCCTCGTGATAAATAAAGTTCTTTCTTATCTGATCTCTTTGTTGTTACTGTGCCTTTAAGATTTATATAAATGAGCTTTGTTCTGATTGGCTGCCCTGTATTATAAAGAAGCACAGGCTGAAACATGGCACTTCAGTATGAATGGAAGTGGCTAAAGTGCTGTAGGTTGAACAAGCGAATTAATGCAAATGGTTTGGTTTTTTCTGACATCACAAAAGCAATGACCCAAAAATGGTCTGCAGCTTTATCCCTATTCTTGGATGGTACAGACAGGGGAGTGGATGGTACATTACGAACCAAACATACTACGTCTAACCCTTTTTTATTTAAAATAAATGAAAATTAGTTTTTTGTGAAATGGTCCTTTAAATTCCCGTATCAAATAAGATTAAAATTGCCAGGTATTGCATGGCAATTGTAAATAGTGGGTTTCCTTCAAGAGAGTTCAGGTCATGCTAACACACAGACAGATGCAAAATTACACATTACTGGATTAATATTAATTTGCATGAATTATAACGTTACAGTTTTTAATGCTTATTGTTCAGATATAATGATATCAGCTTCTCAGACAAGACTTTCACCCAGTTCTGTATGTTCAGACTCAGATCTGGAGCAGTAGATCTGTTTACTGACCAAAAGTAATGAATCGCTGTGAGCGCCTCATCATATTCTGGCCTGTGGACATGCAGTGGCCTGAATGTGCTGACAGCTGTCAGTCCAGCTCCTCCGAGGGGGAGTTTTCAGCAGACAAGGTGCTGAAACGTCATGAGTTTCCATGTCACCTGCATTCGAGCTCTAGAAGTGAATGTAGAATGAAGAATATGTTACAGGCCAGTCAGTCCTGGACCTTTACATTGCATTTACAGCATTTGGCAGATGCTTTCATCAAAAGCGACTTGAATGCGTGGGCAAATGTAGTATTAGGAGTCTTGCCCAAGGACTCTTATTGCACTAGTGTGGTGAGCTGAATGAGTTCGGAACCGAACCTCACTCTCCTGCTTGAAGAGTAGCAGTTATCCACTACACTAACCAACCACACAAAGGACACACAATGATGTTTCTGCCCAGTTTCAAACCAGGGACCTTTCACATGTGAGGCAAACGTGATGACCACACTTACAAAAACAACCTCAAGGAAGCTAAAAGAGAGAGGGGAGAGGGGGACCACAGCCTGGCCTTTAGGCTGCTGGAGTTTGTGGTACTAACTTGTAGGAACATTATGGTATTGAACATTGGACACCATTCCATTATGTTACTTTGTCCACCACATGTATGTTTTCATGGGTTATATGGTGAAAAGTATGTGAACACACCTCATCATCAAGTTCAGGTGTTTATGCCATAAATATTGCTAGCAGGGGTATAAAATCAAGCACATGTCCACACTGGCAATAGAATGGGTCATACTGAAGAGCTCTGTGGCACTGTCACAGGATGCTATTGTTGCAAAGGGTCCGTTTTATACATTTCTGCCCAGTCAGAGCTGCCCCAGCCATCTGGAAGTTAAATTATTGTGAAATGGAAGCTACTAGCAGTAACAGCAGATCCCATGAAGCTGTAGACCACCTAAAAACCACTCACAGAGTGGGGCCAATGAGTGCTGAAGATGGTAATGTGAATACTCTGTTGCATCACTTATCACAGAGTTCAAACCAACTCTGGCAGAATCAGCACCAGAACTGTGGGTCTCGAAGCTCATTAAAATTGTTTTTTCTCGTGGCTAAGTCACAATACTGAGTGCCAGCTGGAGGAGTGGAAATTAGTTCTCTGGAGTGATGGATCACATTTTACATCTTGTAGTCAGATATATGAATATGCCTTGCAAGGAAAACACTACCAACCAGAATGCACAGAGCCTGCAGAAAAGTTTGGAGGAGGAGGAATAATGGGATGTGGCTATTTTGTTTGGGGTTGGCAGGTTAATGGGTTTGGTGAAGGTTAATATTAACGCAACAGCTTGTAAAGACATTTTATACAATAACATGCTTCCAACTTTGTGGGAAAATTTTGGGAATGCCCACTGAATGATTCAATTGTACGAACACATTGAGTCATTATTTCTAGAATGATGATATTATATACTATAAACATGTGTGAAACTATACCCCATATAGAAAGTACAGCGAGTTGAAACCAGGTTCAAAGTGACGCAGTCCCGAGTCCTACCTCAGAGCTGCTGAACTTTCCAGTTCTGTCAGTGAGCTTTGCGTCACCTGCCTGTGGTTAAGGGCACCTGTTTTGAACGAGCAGTGGAAATGACCTGAGATCATTTCACACCTTATCTCTCCCAGCAATGTGACAGACAGCTGACTGCCTCACACACACACACACACACACACACACACACTTCATGAGGTTGCCGGACGTGTACATCTCCAGGGACATCCAGCCTGGAGATAAATGTCTGGTGATATGACCCAGCTCTGATAGGCCAGGGAGCCTTCATGTTATTCCTGAATAACTTGCTCCACTCACTCCTGAAAGTCAAATTACAGTCATTTTACTATGCAGTTCAAATGTAATTTTAGATAATAAATTACATTTACATTTTGTTTGCAAAGCATCATTTTGGTCTGAAAATGAAAAAAAGGAATGTTTTGCCTACAAACATTGTCATAAAATCATATTATGACAAAAAATGAACTAATTCACAATACATACTGAATAATACATCCTTCCATCCAATATCCAAGCTACTTATCCTAACCAGGGTCTCTAATCTATGCCAGAGTTCATTGGGGGGGTGGAGGGGGACCCTGGACACATACACACACACACACACACACACACACACACACACACACCAAATTACCTTGGGGCAATTCATAACAAAGTAAGTAGTAATAACAATAATGGGATAATAAACAGTTTAAGGGTTAATTTGCATTCAAAAACTCAACTTCGTGAAGATTTAATGTGTCTTCAATTAGCAACAGCATTGTATCTTGTTTTTTTTACACTCCCCCCAGGTTGTTGTGTACATTTTTCCTAATGACTTAACAGAGGAATTTTTAATACCCAGGGAGCTCACGGCTGCAGTTATTTATCTGTTTAATCATCTCTGATTCGCTAATCCACACAAAACTAGGTCAAAGCAGAAAAACTTAATGCATGTCTTCATTTTGCTCATCTGTCCATTTACCCATCCCTCTATTTACCTGTCTGTCTGTTTGTCCATACATCCATCCGTCTGTCATTTATCTGTCCATCCATTTATCCTTTCATCTATTTGTGTCTGTCATCTGTCTTTCCATCCAGCCATCAATTTGTCTGTCCATCCATCCATCCATCCATCCAGCCATCTCTTCCCAGCCTGTCATGTGTTTGTCCATCTAGCTATCCATCCATCCCTACATCCATCTATCTGTCTGTCTATCCATCCATCTATCTATCGAATGTGATCTAATAGGAGTGCCCTACTGAGGCACTGGCTTAACATGAGCTGCCAGAACAGCTTCAGTACATCATGGCAGAGACTCTTTAAGTCTATAAAACTGTACTGGAAAGAAGATATTCCTTCAGTCAAATGCAGGTAGTAGGAGGTTGATCGCTTAACCAAGCCACTGTGTGAGGTGTACAAGCCAGTGTATTTCTTAGTAAAAAGTAAAGGTGGAAGAGTAGGAGGAGGAAGATAGTAGAAGTGAGGGTAGGGACTGAATGTTGGCAGTATGACAGGCAAAGGGAGAGAGCTAGCTGATATGATGAGAAGGAAGGTTGATATATTGTGCATGCTTGAGACAAGGCAGGAAGGAATTAAGGCTAGGTGTTTGTAGGTTTAAATTGTTCTATCATGGTGTGGATGGGACTGTAGTAGCAGAGGGATAAAGTTGATCAGCCACAACAAGAAGTTATGGGAAAGAGTGGTGTAATCTAGGTTAAGAAGAGATGTGATGATCTGTAGTGAGAGTAGAGAGCAGGTTGAGGAGTCCTTGGAGAGGTGGAGATATATTCTAGAAAGAAGAGGAATGAAGGTCAGTTGGACTAAGACAAAATACCTGTGCGTGTATGAGAGGGAGAACAGTGGAATGATGAAGATGCAGGGAGTAGAGCTGGTGAACATGGAGGAGTTCAAATATTTGGACTCAACAGTCCAGAGTAACGGGAAGTGTGAAAGAGGGGTGAAGAAGAGAGTGCAGGCAGGGTGGAGAGGGTGCAGAGGAGTGGCAGGAGTGATTTGTGAGAGTCAGGTACCAGCAGGAGTGAAAGAGAAGGTGTACAAGATGGTAGTGACACCAGCTGTGTTGTTTGGTTTGATGGTTTGGAGACAGTGGCACTGATGAAAAGTGATGACGAGGGTGGACAGGATCAGGAATGAGTTTATTAGAGTGACAGCTCAATTGCATTGGTCTGAACCGTGCTAAGGAGAGACTCTGAGTGTGTTGGGAGAAGGACACTGAAGAGAGACTGAGTGTGTTGGGAGGAGGATGTTGAGGAGAGACTCTGAGTGTGTTGGGAGGAGGATGTGAGGAGAGACTGAGTGTGTTGGGAGGAGGATGTGAGGAGAG
>JBBPCX010068076.1:0-12584 GCA_037974365.1 Hydrocynus forskahlii | reverse complement strand
CTGCCTCTCTACCTCACTGTACCTCACCTGTCTCTCTACCTCACTGTACCTCACCTGCCTCTCTACCTCTCTGTATCTGAGCTGCCTCTCTACCTCTCTGTATCTGGGTCTCCCAGCTTGTACGATAAGACCCTTACAGCTGGTTCAGGACGCAGTAGCTCGGTTGGTCTTCAACCATCTTAAAAGGTTGCATGTCACCCCACTGCTAATTGACCTACATTGGTAGTCCATGGCTGCCTGCATTAAATTCACATCACTAACTCTTGCCAACAGACTGACATCGGGGTCAGCATCCAGCTGCCTTAATCATTCAGACTTACGTTCCTTCTCACTCCCTCCACTCTTTCAAGGAACATCATCAGGCTCTGCCATCCCTACTCACAAGGTAAACCCGGTCCAGACTCTTCTCTTTTGTGGTTCCCCACTGGTGGAATGAGCTGCCAAAAGTGACTAGAGCATCAGACTCCCACTCTATCCTCAAAACCTTCCTGAAGATTCATTATTTAGAGAGCATCTCCTCTGGTTCTCACAGTGACCTGAAACTTAAGTGTTTCCTCATATTGTAAGTCATATTGTAAGATGTAAAATAATTAGGGCTGCAACTATCAGATATTTATGGAATCGAGTATTCTGTCAATTTTTTCAACGATTAATCGAGTAATCGGATAAATGGTACTTTTGTATTTTTAAACAACTATATCAATAGTGTGTTATGGAACATGAAAGGCCTCTTAAAATGAGCACAGACTTCCCGAACCGCGTTGCTTTGAGGGGCAAGCACTCCACAGGCTGACAGGTCTCCAGGAGACCTTTTCAACGAGACCAAGCATGAAGCTCTCCTTCCCGGGGCACCGGAGTAATGGGCATGCGAACCTCCACACTCGGCGTTGCTCCGTGCGGCAAGCACTCAGGCGTACCAAGCTCCACGGACTGATAGGTCTCTGTGAGACCTTTACATCGAGCGCTATTTCACCCTTCTAGCCCACGGGGATCTGGAATTTTCAGCCAAAAACCTGCCCCATTGTTCTTTATGGGGGGGGGACCCAATTGCCCTACTGCAGGGGCTCTACAGCCGGAGTCGGGGGTTAGTTATCTTCCCCTAAGGCACCCGGACAGGCTAGCAGCACACCTGACTCTCGTCTCCTATCTCCAGTTAAAGTCCGGCTGCGCTCCTCTAACTCTGAAACCTCCGTCAGATACGTAACTAACGTACATGTCACACAAGTAAACTTTACACTAGTGCTAGTAATGGAGAGAGGGGCTGAACTAAATATGCCGCACTCTGTGCAGAGAAGGCGCTCACTAATCTCCAGACTGAAACATACCGTTTCTCGTCTGTGGGCTGATGACGTTGTAGACCGATGGAAATAGTTTAACAATCATCCAAAACTTTAAGTTAACTCATTACTAAGTTATAATTAGTGACTAAAAACAGTACAAACACACTCAGATGCGGAGCAGCACCGGCGGCTACACCACACTAGGTTGTTCACCTCGCGCTGTGTTAAATGACATTTGCTGTCTTTTATGCACAACGGGATCTTCATTTTCCGCCATTTCCACAGAGAGCAAAATAAACGCGCCATTTTAATCTTTGAAATGTGAGTCAGTTACAACAGTCCGTGTGAAACAATGATACTGGAGCTGCGGAGTGTCTACAAAGTGGGAGTGATACGATAGCAGAGACATTTAAAATAGACGGACTTTGGTGACATACAATAAACGAAGCCTTAAGGCAAAGATTTTGCCTTGATCATTTTTTGTAATCTAATTATTCAAGTTACTTGAATAATCGTTTCAGTCCTAAAAGCAATGTACCTCATTTCATGCACTCAACAGACATTGCTTCTCTTTGTAATATTGTAATATTTGTCTAATTGGAATCTTCCTTTTTCTGTAGATTTTACTTTAGCTGCACATAATACCCTCGTTTAATTTTAATTATTCGATAACTAAAGGGTCGACTCAGGGGTTCATTTCTCTACATGCTGTTCTTGTATAACTGTGTATGTGACAAATAAAGAATCTTGAATCTTGAATCTTATCCTTTCAAAGACTCTGCATCATTCAGCGGTTGTAGGCGAGTCTCGTTTCCAGTCTTAGCTGCCCAAAAGGTGTGGCTCATCTGTGTCATCTCAGGGCAATGGAGGGATTTGTCTTTCAGCAACTGGAGTCACTGAGTCATCAAGTGTCTGGTCGATAAATCCCTCCTCCTGTCACCAAAGGCACTTTTCCACAGGTATACAGGAACCGTGCTGTACCTAAACCATGCTGTGCACAGAATTTGCAGTGTATCTCAGCCCGCTAACGGTGTTTCTGACACATGAGCAGCGCATTTATCTCCCCACAGTTTATGGCTGGTGGTCATCCCAAAACCGTGTCCATGGAGTAAACTAGCAGAGAGTTTTTCTGTCATGGCTGCTTTTGATAGTCTGGTATTTGATTATTGATAAGACTTGATTCTGTTTTGACAACGGTGTTTCTGACACGTCAGCAGCACAATTCTCTCCCCACAGTTTACAGCTGGTCGTACCAAAACCGCGTCCATGGAGTTGCTTTTGTTACTGTGGTCTTTTAATATTTTTGTAGTCCTGTTTGTTTTTTCATTTTTTCTCAGCATTGTTTCGCCATGCTACGAATACTTATACTGGCTAACTTGTTAGTGATGTTCCTTTGCATTTCTCAAAGAATCAGAATCAGTAAACTTTATTGATCCCAGAGCAAATTGCTTATGTTACAACTGCATAGACACAAAGACAAGCGCAATATATAATATAAAGACTAAATAAATCCAATAAAAACTCAGTACGAAATACACTGTGCAATATCCCCAAATGCTATAGATCATGTAGTAAGTCTTGTAGTTTTTTAGTCCAGTCATTGGAACATGTGCTAAAGGACCAGTTTCTGATGAAGCCGCACACACAGTTGCGTACATGTTTGCGGCTCTCTGCTCTGGTATCTGTCCTGTTGCTCTGCACCCAATGACATTCCTCCCATGCCTCCTGAACATATGTAAGCATATGAAATGAAGCGTTACAAGATACATTTTTAACGTCACAGAAAACTTCCACTGAAATGTATCTTCATCCCAAACAGACAGTGGTACTTGTATTTCATCAGTTGCTAGTTTGTATCTCCATCGTTTTTTTTTTTTGCAAACAGTAAAAGACAATGGCCTTGTGCCAATGTTGTGATGTATCCAAAGTGACTTCCATTCTCTAACTACAGGGGACAGTCTCCCTGGGGCAACTTAGTGTTAATGGCCTTGCTCAGAAACCCAGTGGTGGCATGCTGAAGGAAGGATTCGAACCCATGACCTCTTGGTCCAGAGGCAAGTATCCTACCCACTAGGCCTCCACCCGCCACTCATGACCATGCCATCGAGCAGCAAAGAGCAGCTCTTTATTTTTAATGGAAACATTTGTGTGCATTAAGGCACGGTTCCTTGTGCCAGTGGAAAAGCTCCATATGATCACCATCCTATTAGGAAAAGACACTTTTAGATTATCACAGCATCAAACCGCGAGGGCTGGATCAGACATGCTTGGAGATTTTTACCAAGTGAAAGTATGATCTGCAATGTTAAACACGAGGCCCAAGATTAGGGAACTGAGAGATCAGTCAGTAAAGCAAACATCATACTATTTTAATAGTATTTTTGGTTTCTAAACATTTGTGTTTACATTGTTACAGTATTTCACAATACTGTAAGAATGTTTTCTCATTCTTGTGTCACTCCGTTGGTACATTTGTGTGCGAACAAATTATTTTACGGAGCATTTTGCCTGAAAATGTTCCGAATGCTTGTATGTGTTTTGTAGCATGTATTTATTGTTTTGATTGATATAGAGAGTTTTGCAGAGAAGATGAGGAGTATTGCCATTTTTCTGTGTTACACACGCTGCGTTGGCTGGTTAAATAAGTTTCTGAGAAAAGTCAATAAATTTGTAAAGAGCACTTTAAAAGTCAAAATATAGACTAAAACACATCAGAGTATTTTTGGAAATGCAATTGAATATGAGTACGAGTATTCACTTCCAGTAAATAAATATGTGTGAACACGGTAAGACCAAGCCAACATGCGTCCATCCCACAATAAATGTAATGAACAGTCATTCGTGTTTTTGTTTACATGATAAATGTAGTAAACAGTCGTTAACTTGGATTAAAAAAAATAAATAAATGTGTCAAGAACTCACCAAAATCACTTCTTGGTGAGATACGTCATAGCCCTGTTCGGTAACCATGGAGACCGGGTAAACACTGTGTTTGTCCAACAAGTAAACACGTGTGTGGCATCAGCGTGACCACGCACGCACGCTCGCACGCACGCACACACACACACACACAAAGCGGACACTCCCTCCAGCTACGAGGGTGAGGAGCTGCAGTTAAAATGGGTGGAGACATGTGTTACTCTGATTGGTGGAAAGACACGTATTGCTGTGATTGGTGGAGAGAAAACCATGTGTTACTGTGATTGGTGGAAAGGCACATATTGCTGTGATTGGTGGAGAGAAAACCAGGTTTTACCCTGATTGGTGGAAAGGCATGTAATGCTGTGATTGGTGGAGAGAAAACCATGCAGTACTCTGATTTTTTTGGAAAGGCACGCATTGCTGTGATTGGTGGAGAAAAAGCTATGTGTTGCTGTGATTGGTGGAGATGAAGGCAAGCGTTGCTATGATTGTTGAAGAGAAGGCATGGGCTGCTGTGATTGTCGGGCGAAAAACCTCCGTTGCTGTGATTGGTGGAGTGAAAAAATTGTTTTGATGTGATTGGTGGAGGGAAAAAAGCCAAGCGTTGCTGTGATTGGTAGAGAGAAAGACTGGTTGCTGTCTTTGGGTCATCATCTTGATTGGGTGGCCTTAACCGTGTCATTATCTAAATCACTTATCCTTAACCAGGGTCACTTTTAATACTTCTCTTAAATATGTTTCCATTTGATGTTTCTGTAATTCTGAAAAGCATCTTTTCCTTTAAATGGTAAGGTTTTTGGGCTTCTTAGTGCCACATCCCTGGATTTGCTTGGTCTGTCATCAGAAGATCACAAACTTGATCCCTTGAGCAATCTGAGTGAGTTCTCCTTTAGTACTGTGATGCCTTGTGGGTGTGACGGAGAGCTGGGAGAGTCTGGTGTGGGGACTGATGTGCAGTAGGCCCCAACATGTCCATTAGTGAGATTAGAAAACACTTTATACATGTACGGGAACGTCTGTCTCTACTCTCATGTTCATGAACCACCCCACCATGAGATTTCTGATCCCATGTTCTATTGAAACGAGGGACTTAAAGGGAATAGATTGTCTGTTGTAATTAAATATAGATGTTTTAATATAGAGTATTTCTTAACAATTTATTCCTAACATCTTGGAATATACATTTCTTTTGCATTTGTTTTTCTCTGAGTCCTGTGCTATGTTTGTATGGTGTTTCTTGCCTTCACTGAAATCATGTACAATTTCAGTGTGACTTGAAATTGTATACGTTTAGGTTGTCAACTCATTTTATTATATATGCTCAACTCGTCAACTCATTTGATCTCTTTCCCTGACAAATGTTTTATTTCATTTTGTCCATCCCAAATCAACCCCCTTCCACCCATTGACACAATTTCCATTTCTTTCATCTATCCCCTCCCCTCAGCAAATATTTTGTCCTCATCCCTCCCACAAACAATTTGATGATGGTACTTCCCAATTGCCGCTGGGTATTTTGCACCCTTCATAACACAGTGGGTTCTCAACCAAACATGTGAAGTTATCAAGCTATGCTACATAAACAGTACTTTAAAAAGATCCGGTGGCCATCACTCTTTCAGGTTGGTAGCATCACACGAGGGGAAAGATCAAGCAAACAGTTCGAATTGGACGTGATTAACTGATGCGGCTCAAATCCAGGTAACGTAAAAAAAAAAAAAATCACACCATCTCTGGGTTTTTAAATACTGCAACCCTCTAAGCACTGGTTTTTATCATCAGGAGATCATAAACTCAATCCCTTGTACAATTTCAGCAAATTATTCTTTGATGTGTTTGAGAAGGCCGACATCAGACATCTTCTTTTGGGGTGAAGTTAACTAATAATCTTATTAAGGTAGTAAAGGTAGTATTAAGCTGTTAAGGTAGTAAATGGGTTGACATAGTGAGATGATATAATTTTATGTTTACCAGTCCCATTAAACATGTTTCCATTTGTTGTTTCTCTAATTCTGAAAAAGTTCAAGGTTCAGTGTTGCTTTATTGTTGTTACTTTATAGTGTGATGAGACATTTCTCCATGGACCACAGCACAACCTGTAGCAACATTCGACATTCAACAGAGTGCGGATTATAACACACACAAAGCAAACAATACAATAAATGGACACCACAACAATGTACAGTAATGTAATTGTATAGTGTGAACAGGATGTAACCCTTCCAGAGTGACTGGGGTTGCACCATATATATGATTTTGTACAGGAGGAAGTTATGGCATTGAGAAAGTGCAAGGAATGAGAGCAACAGCACAATAAATAGACAATACAGACGTGTAACGATATAGTGTGAATGGGATGTAAATCTGAGACAATACTGTAAACAGACAATACAGCAGGGTAACAGTATAGTGTGAAAGTATTGTAAATGGACGTTTTCCTTTAAAGTATACAATTCTGGGGTTCCTGAGTGGCACAACCCTGGATTTGTTTGGTCTGTCATCAGAAGATCACAAACTTGATCCCTTGAGCAATCTGAGTGAATTCTCCTTTAGTACTGTGATCCCTTGTGGGTTTGACAGCGAGATGGAAGAGTCTGGAGTGGGGACTGATGTGTAAATGTGTAATAGGCCCCAACATGTCCATTAGTGAGATGAAGAAACACTTAGTCTCATGCTTTGTATGCGGACATCTGTCTTTACTGTAATGTTCTGTTAAAGTCATGAAGACCATCATGAAATTTCTGATTTGCTTTTGAAACGAGAGCCTTGAGGCTGTGGTGTGTTTTTGTGGTGTTGCTTGTCTTCATTGAAATCATGTACAATCAAATTTTACGTGGTTTCTGTGATCCCTTGAGGTCGTAATGGAGAGCAGGGTGAGTCTGGCATGGGGACGGGTGTGTAATAGGCTCCTGCATGTGTATTGCTAAGATGATGGTCTGAAAATTGGGTAAAAAAGTCACAGTATGCAAAAAATGTGGAAACATACCATCATTGAGTTCCTAAAGGAGGAAACGCTTTCAGCTTCCGGAGAGCACAAACTCTACCCTTTTGGCACCCTGTTGGCACTTTTGGAATCCATCGGTGGTGCAGTGGGTAGCACTGTTTCCTCACACCTTCAGGGTTGTGGGTTTTGAATCCAGGTCCTGGTCTTGTGTGTGTGTGTGTGTGTGTGTGTGTGTGTGTGTGTGTGTGTGTGTGTGTGTGGAGTTTGCATGTTCTCCTCGTGGTGGTGTGGGTTTCCTCCCGGGTCTCCGGGTTTCTCCCACAGTCCAAAGACATGCTGTCAGGTGAATTGGGGATTCTTAATTGACCGTAGGTGTGAGTGTGTGATTGAATGGTGTGTGTGTGTCCTATGGTGGGCTGGCGCCCCGCCCAGAGTGAGCCCCAGCCTTGCGCCCGTAGACCGGGTGGTAAAATAATTTTCATTCGAAACAATAGAAACTTATAATGTATGCCTTAGTTTTGTTAAGATGGATAAAAACATATCAAACACACACCCTATTACATTCTGTTGATCCTGTATGATCAAAGAAAGAAAAAGACGTTAGAATTTTATTACAAATATGTAGAAAAAATACTTTTAACCACCACTGTTTATAAAAAAAGGAAAAGAAGGAAAAAAAGTTTTTGCCTAATAAAGATATGTTTGGCAAATATTACCTGTAAAGAATGAAAATGTCTGTTATTCATCTGAGAACAGAACAAACTTTCTTTAATGACCTTCAGAGGAGAAATCTGTATGACTTTCATGACACCAGCAGGTGGCCTCCATGAGCTGTTGATCAGAAGCCTGACTCGTGTGTTGAAGGTATTGTCACTGCTGGACTGTTAAGGAATCAAAAATTAAGAGATTATTCCTTTCTGGATCCCTCCAAACAACGTATTTATTATTACAAGTATCAGCTAAAGTCAGATGGTTTGCCTAAGAGAAAGGCTCCTATTGCAATAAAAAAATCCCTTATGTATGATGTATGTAAATAATAATAAAATAAAGCAGACACTTCACACCACAGCACACGGTGTGAAATTCTTTTTCTACATT
Source organism: Hydrocynus forskahlii (assembly GCA_037974365.1). NCBI lineage: Eukaryota > Metazoa > Chordata > Actinopteri > Characiformes > Alestidae > Hydrocynus > Hydrocynus forskahlii. The sequence continues at coordinate 4,340 of JBBPCX010068076.1, read as the reverse complement.
TAACCCATTCACCAAGTGAGGCAGGGGGCTGACACCCATTGGTGGCATCCGGGGGAGCAGTGTGTGGGGACAGTACCTTGCTCAAGGGAACCTCAAGGATGACACTAGCAGGCCTGGGAATCGAACCCATGACCGTCTGAGTACAAGGGCAGCTCTCTAACCACTAGGCCACCAGCTGCCCCCCAAAAATTCCTACAGATCTAATACTGTAACTGTTAGCTGGCTCTTTCTACTTTAACCAGCTAGAAAAAATAAAATCCACCAGTCCTCATGTACCCATCCCAAGCACTCTCACTTTCAAGATATACCATCAGGGATTTTTGCAATTGTTACAAAATTATTCTGATGTGCAGTCTCTCATATTATGTGTAATAGTCTTACCATGTGAAATTTCACTTGTGTCAATTTTACTCATCTACTACTGATCTCTATTATATACAATTACAGACTCTTCACTACTATTTGTGTTACTAGTAATTCACAGTAAGTTACTGATCTATAGTATTAAAACCCCAGTATGTCTATATAGTATAGTGTATTTCATACTGATTATTTTCTGCAGAGTTTGTATTTATTTAGACTTTATATTATGCATTGTTCTTGTCTCTGTGTCTCTGTGTCTGTGCAGTCGTAACATAAACTGTTCCCCCCAGGATCACGTTTTCTGATTTTCTGATCTTTAAATTGGAAAATCTCACTCTCAGAACTTTTGTGGAATCACTGACGCAGGCGAGTTTACATTTTTGCAGTGTTTTGTTCAGAGGGTCCCTTTAATTACTTCTAGGCAGTGAAATAGAATTTATTTAGTCACCAGGCAGGATTGGAGGAAGCGCTTGGATTGGTAGTAAGAGGTGAAATCAAGCTACGCCACTGAATATATTAGGACTGAATCCAGGAGAAATATAGGCCACATGTAGTCTGGAAGCATGAACTAAAAGAGGTCCGCTGTCCCAGAACGCCTGGCTGTTCAAGGACACGGTGCTCTTGACTCGCCGCCATCATTAACTGGATTTTTTGAGTCCAGGAAGAAAACAGAGCTTTATCAGTCGACACACTCTTTTGACCTGATACGAGCTGACCTATTAACAATGCTGTTCTGTACGGCAACGTGAGGTGTGTTTTCTTTTTCTGTGGGGTTTACCAAACATTAAGTCCGAGCTGTTTACAATGAAACCAAAAGAGAGCGACTTATCGAAAGCAGGTCAGAATTTCCCTGTATTCCTCTGGACCTCTAGACTTTCAACAGGGCCTTGAACGGGACTTTGAACTTTCAGACACATTGGCCCATTTAAACTGAAGCTGCATGAAAAAGACACCCATGGCCTCGGCTGCGGGGGAACTGCGAGCATTTCCCACTCCGGCAGAGCAACAAAAGCACATTTTTAACATATTTCCACCTCCCAGTCAGTGTTTGCCGCATTCTGCTGAGCTCCAAATCCCACAGCATCTCTGATAAGCAATATTATCACCTACCACACACAGCCTGTTTCACATATCCATGGAAAATGAGACTTTAGGGTTTTCCCTGTCTACCACACACACTCCCTGATGAACTAGAACTAGACTTAAATGATAAAAAGGGTTCATTTTTAGTGGGGAAACTCCATTGACAGCATCGTTTATTTTAAAGCTAAGCCTAGTACACATGGAAAACCAGCATTAAGCCTAAAGCTAGACTAAGAAGATGAAAAAACTTATAGTGAGGGGCCTACACTTCAGGGGCCTACAATCAGTATTGAGCCTAAAACAGGGCTTGGAAGATAAATAGACTTGATTTTAATGCGGAACCTCCACTGGCAGCATCGTTTATTTTAAAACTAAGCCTAGTCCGTATGTAAAATCAGTACTGAGCCTAGAACTAGACTTGGAAAATAAAAAGACTTCATTTCAGTGAGGAATCTCGACTGGCAGCATCGTCTATATTAAAACGTCGCTCTCTTTTGGTTTCATTGTATGTAAAACCAGTGCTAAGCCAAAAACTAGTCTTGGAAGATAAAAGAACTTCATTCTCAATGAGGAACCTCCATTGACAGCATCATTTATTTTACAACTAAGCTTAGCTTGTATGGAAAAGGAGCCAGATTAGGCCTAGACCTGTACCGAAAAGACTTTCAATGGAGAATCTCCATTGTCGTTCATTCAAAAATCAAAAGGTAACTAGTATAGACAGCTGAACTTCTTCTTTTTTTTATAAACCAGCATCGGTGAAAGACATTGCAATGGGCATCTGCTTCAGCAGTGTTCACAATAGATGGTGGAACAGCAATGACAAAAAATCCACAAAAGGCTGGTCAAGCCCTGTATAGAGAATGTTGCTGTCCAGATCACGTCTGGAACAAAAGCCTGGGAAATTTGTGGACTCATCCATTGTGAAATAGGCCATGGCCGAACCGCAATCAGGTCGAGGCATTCGGTGCCGTGGCCGAGTGTATACGTGTGCGTGTGTGTATGAGAGCAGTCACATTGCAAAGTGTAGTGCCATTGTTTTGACTGTATACAGTGATAAGCACCACGTGCAGCAGAGCAGTAAATGCAAAAACAATCCCAGCCCAGTCACCTGACCCTTCCCTGCCCATTAGTCAGGCAACAGCAAACAGGTAAACATGTTACACGTCCATTTCCTTTTTCCTGATCTTACAGAATGCGCTTGGGTGGCTGCGCTGTACTCATCATTTGATATATGAGAAGGTAATGCATGTCAAACATCTGAATCAAAGTGTGGATTAGTGAGTGAACAGTCCTGTGACTCCTATTTGGCACAGGTGAGGGGAAGTATTTTCCACTGGAATTCATTATCATATATAAACCATACTTATCAGTCCTTCCATTTATGGGTGTATAGAAAACAGGTGGTTACAAACACTCACAGACTGGGCGTGTGAGGAGAGTGACAGCAAACAAAACAAACCGAGATTGCAGAGCGGGAGGAGCCCAGCTTACCGTAAATTGGTGGAATGAAGCAATAATAAATAACCGCCATGAGAAGGTGTGTCTGGCTAAACAGGTTTTTTCCCAGTAGGTCTTGACCCTCTGTGGCATGATGAGAAAGCACCTGAATACAGTGTTGATGTCTCCTTATACTTTCATACATCTTTCTTATAGATCTTCATGCCTCAGTTGAATGCAGTGCTGAAGAGCTGAAGAACTGTCTTCATTTTACTGGCCTGGAAGAAACCCAAACAACCTTTTCCCCAAATCTTACACAAGTGGGATTCTTTTTTAAACTTCACTTTCGATTTCGGTTCATTTGTGGTCCAAGATCAGATACCCATTCTGTAGTCAAACGAGTGAAAGTTGATATTCATTCAAGATTCAAGATTCTTTATTTGTCACATACATATTGATACAAGTACAACATGCAGTGAAATCCTTTTATGACTGTGCAAACATTATGAAATATAAGTATAAGTTTAAATTAAACCCAAATCTGACCATTTCTAAAACACAAATAAAAAAAATAATACAAGTACAGTAGAAACAAGTATAAAAGTAAGAACAATTTATTTATTTTAAATTTTTTTGGCCATTCCTTCCGTTCTAGGAAAGTTCCTCTGTGCTACATTTAACACACCTAAGCTTCAGTTCTCAACACAAACTGACCATAAATGCAATGAGTACAGGAAATAAGTTATACAAAACACTATACAATAAACTATATGGCTTAAGTAGAGCACAAAAAACACTATTCCATAAACAGTGAACAACAAAACGCAGTGTCTGTTTGTATATCAGCACCGTTGGAATGAATCCTTGTATCTAATAAATAACTTTCCAAGAGAATCAAATTCAACAAGCTTTTATTTTTAGTAATTCTGAACCATTGATGTTGGTCCGTTCACCATGAAACATTGACACAGTGTAAATAGCAACAAGTATTTAAATTATGTGGGGAACAAGACACAAGGTCATGCTCTGATAATGACAATATGTGTCGTTTTCTGTGCACACAGTTGAATTTCACACATTTTTTAGATTGTCCTTCACTGCACATGCACATATGACTGTGCTCATCATCCACAGCGACTGGCTTGATGCTGACACAGCCTTATGTCGGTCCTTTTAGGACACAGTTATTGTCGCACATGACAGATATGGATCATTCATACACATTAACAAAAAGGCAGAAAGATCAGAATACTTTGAAAAGATACACTATATGGCCAATGGTATTGGGACACTACTGTTTTTCAGCGTTTGGGCTAGAGCCCTTACTTCCAGTGAAGGGCTTAATGTTAATGTTTCAACACTCCAAGAGATTTTGGACAACTTTGTGGACCCAGTTTGGGGAAGAACCTTTTCTATTCCAGCATGACTGTGTCCCAGTGCACAAAGCGAGCTCC